>PVKY010001570.1:0-20022 GCA_004027775.1 Bradypus variegatus | reverse complement strand
GAGGCCTCTTGTTTATGATTCCTCTTCACAATTTTGTCTTTTATGCCCAACCTTCAAAGGTTACCTTCCTCCAGGTTTGCATGTTCTCTTGTTCTCACTGCACACTGCATTCTCTCCCTAGGTGCTCTAATCCCAGCACCATCCACTTACTCTCTGTGTTACCTTACACAGATTTCTTTATCTCTCTGTGCCTCAATTCCCTCATCCAAGAATGGCCTACTAACTCCACCTACCTTTTCAGGTGTTGTGTCCAGCTCCTAAGATAGGCCACGACACGTAATAAGTGCCTCATAGATCTTTGCAGTTGCCACTTACCCATTCCTTCATTCACTCATTCATTCAACACATATTTATAGAGGGCCTCCAACATGCTAGGCTCTGTTCCAGGCACAGGGGACGCAGCAAGGAACATACCAAGCCCCGGCCCGGCCCACTTGGAACTTCCATCCTAGTGCAGGGACACAGACACAAAATAAGTAAACATGTATTTTATTACATACATTTTGCCATATGGAAAACAATATGCGCCAGAGTATGGGGGAAAGGGGACAGAGAAGGGCCTCTTGGAGGCAGTGTGGTGTGGCGGTTAGGGAAAGGACTTGGAGCCCAGGAAGTTGGGGTCAGGCCTGGCCCACCCCCTTCCCACTGTGCCCCCCTCCCGGGGTAATACTGCTTCCTCTCCTGAGAAATGGGGTGACAATGATACTGCCCCCAAGGACTGCTGGGAGCTTCACTGAGTTAATTTAAGTCCCTTAGAACAAAGTCTATGATATATAATATATTTTGCAAAGATATAAAAATTTGTAAATATTATATATGTTGCTATAATTAGTACCATTATTTTCTGGAAGGCAGAAGTCTCTGAAGAGCTGCCATTGGAGCAGATGTCCAAAGGAAATGAGAGAACAAGAGATGAGGATATCTGAGGGAACAGCAAGTGCAAAGGCCCTGAGGTGGAAATGGGCTTCACAGTTTGGGGAAAGCAAGGAGATCACTGAGCGGGACTTGAGTGATGGAGAGAAGGTGGAAGAAGACTCTGTGAAGTAGCAGGCCAGGAATGTAGGACTGGACACATGGGGAAACTGAGGTTCAGGGCAGTGAAGAAATGTGTCCAGCATGGAGTTCCTGGAGGACTTGGGTCCAGGTTTGTGTGTCTCTGTCCTAGTTGGCCAGGCTGCTGTGACCAACACCACACAATTGGTTGGCTTAAACAACAGGAATTTATTGGCTCACAGTTTTGAGACTAGCAGAACTCCAAAATCCAGATGTCAGCGAGGCTGGCTTTCACCCAAAAGCCTCCTAGGGCTGGCTGCTGGCAGTCTTTGCAGTTCCTTGGCTTGTGTCTCTGCCTCCTGTCACTTGACTATGTCCTCTCCTTTCTCACTTCTGTGACGTCTGGGTTCTGTCTATACGACCTCCAGTAATATATGGGAAGGCCCACTCTGATTCAGTTCGCCACCCCGTAATAAAAATGTCACCTTCAAAAGGTCCAGTTTTACAATGGTTCACACCCCCAGGGACACAGTTTAAGATAAAGAACGTGTGTGCTGGGGTCATAATTCCACCCACCGCGGGAGAGCCATACGATGGGACATTAATCAGCGCGTCTAGGAGTCTGCAGGGCGAGCTTGAGAACCCGAGAATGGGTGCTCCCTGCATGGCCCCTGCCAAGGCCGGTGCCCAAACTGCCATTTCCCCACTCCTCCCACAGACACCTGAGCGGCTGGCTTGAGTGTGTCCTTAGGGACGGAGAGTGCCAGCCTCCTCCTATGGGTGAGCGTTCTCCCAAGTCTCACCCTCCTCAAGATTTCCTGAGTGCTTGCATGGGCCGGGCTCTGTCCTGGCACTGGGGGGCCCATGCAGTAGGGAACACAGCAGACCCGAGCCCCTGTCATCAAGAAGCTGATGTTCTAGTGGGGAGAGACATCTGGGAATAAATAGGTTAGCTCAGGAGAACAGAAGGGATTTGAGGAAGTGTGAGTGCCATGGACAGAAATGAAGGCAGGCAAAGGGCAGGGTGCGGGTTCTAATTCTGAGCAGCAAGACGGGGTGACTCTTGACGAGAAGTTCTTGCCTCAGAGTGCTTGTGCTTTGCCGGTTTGGATGCCGATGCCCCATTTACATGACCTTCTCTAGACTAAAGGGGTTTGTCTTGTCATTGCCGCCCTAACTCGTCCCTTCTAGACTGACCTTGCTAATTTCTTGGGACATGTTTTGATGACAAGCCAGATCTTGGAGATTAAGGGCACTGGGGCAGTGGCACATGGAAGTGGGCGGATCTTGCATCCCTGGCTGGGTGTGGCTGGGTGTGTGCAGCCTTGCCTTCTTGCCCAGCATCGGTGCTCCAAGGTGCTGCTTCAGTGGCTGCTCGCGAGAAGCCCCAGCTCGGCGTGCACCCCCAAAGCCTTCCCCTGGTGTCAAGATCAACGCTGCCCTTAAGAGTGTGACACCTGCAGCCAGGTGCCCACTTTCTCAGGACACCCGTTTCCTCCTCTGCACAGGGGGCGATGACTTGCGGAGGGCTGTCTGGGAAAGCCCGTCATTCTCTCTGAAGCCCACCTGTCCTTTGGGCAGCGTTCCTCTCCCTGTGCCTGCAGTAAGACGCTGTGTGTCCTGGACTTGGAGTCACTACCACCGTGTGTGACTTTGGACAAATCCCTTTGGGAGCCTGATTTTCCTAAAGAAGGCAGACCTGGGTTCAAATCCTGCCTCGGCCTCTTACTGACTGTGTGGCTGTCATTGGTGCTCAACTTCCATGTGCCTCAGTTTCCAGTTTTGTAATGCTGGGCCTCACCTTCCTATAAGGAGCTGATTAAACAAGAGGTAATGTAGGTGTGACATCTACCGCAGACACCTAGGAAGTGGCTCTCGCAGTTACCACTGGCCTGATTTTGAGGGGCTTTGGCTTTGCACCCATGGGTTTTGAGGGGAGTCTGACCAAAGTGAAGGTTTGGGAGTCCCCTGGAAGATCGTGAGTGATGGAGGGGCCACCTGATTTTCAGGGCCCCTGGCCTGCAGGGCCCAGAGACCACTTCTGCTTAGCAGTCCCCTCCTCCGGGAGCTCCACAGCCTCTTCTGGGGTGGCCCAGTGGCTGTGCTGGGTGCAGAGTTGACAGCTCTGGGTGCCCAGTGCTGTGCTAATCTGGGGGGATGGGGTTGGGGAAGGGAGGGAGCCATGACCTTTATGAACTCCACCAGTCGGTTTCTCAAAGCACAGTCCCCAGACCCTGCTCCAGAATCACCTGGGAATGCTGATGGGAAATGCAGGTTTCCAGGCCCTGCCGCTGGTGCTTCATACTCTGGGGGCAAGGCGCAGGGATCTGCATTTGAAACCGAGCACCCCAGGTGCCTGAGGCTCGCTGAGGTTTGCATACCACCCGTCCACACGTGGCTTAGGCGGTGTAGACTCATCTTCAGCTCTGCGGAGGGCAGCAGTAGACCAGGGCTGCTCAAGGTGTGGCCCGTGAACCTGCAGCTTCAGCATCACCTGGGAGCGAGCTAGAAAGAAATGCAAAGCAAGTTCCCCGGGGGTGGGGCCCGGGACGGGCGTCTTAAGCTCGGAGTGGTTCTTAGTTCACGTCGGCGGAGCCCTAGCAGGTGGCCCGCGCGGGGATGGCGAGCACTGGCCGCTGCTGTGCTTGAGGGCCCGAGGCGGGGACGCCAGCTTCCCTCTGCTAACCCGGCTGCCTTCCTTCGCCCCCAGGATCCCGAGTGATGGTGGTTCCCGCGGAGGAGCGACCGGTTAGCGCCGCGGAGCTGGTCCCCACACCGGCCGGCAGGTGGGCGTGAGCCGCGGGGTCTCGGCGTCTCCACCCGCGGGGAAGCATGTCCAAGAAAGGCCGCGCCAAGGGCGAGAAGCCCGACGCGGAGACGGATGCGGTGCAGATGGCGAACGAGGAGCTGCGGGCGAAGCTCACCAGCGTCCAGATCGAGTTCCAGCAGGAGAAGAGCAAGGTGGGAGGCGGCCTGCCCTGGGGGTGGTGTGGGGAGTGGGGCGCCGGCCCGCCGGGGTGTGCCTGGGGGGCAATAGCGCCCCTTGCGGACGCGTGGAGGGCGTTACCCCTCCCACTCTGCGCCCGGCGCCTCCCAGCCTCAGTTTACCCCTAGTTAAAATGGGGATAATCTCAGTTGTAGCTCAGACGCTGCCTGGTGTGAGTGCCGGCCCCACGTGCCAGTGGCGTGACCTTGGACAAGCTCCTTAATGCTTCATGCTTGAGTTTCCGTCACCCCCGAGTGTGGGGGTGACAGCAGTGCCTCCTGAGGGGGTTGCAGTCAGGTTTTAGAACAGAGCCGGCTCTGTCAGGTGAGCTGTTGCCCCTCCCTTAGGGCAGGTGTGAGCTTTGGAGGCACCAGCGGAAAGCCTGGTGGGGTGCCTGGCAGACTGTGGGTGTCCAGACCATCGCAGCAGGACTCCAGGCTCTCTAGCTGCAAGCCCCTCAGCCCGACTGGCTTCACCACCTTAGGTGAGAGGCTCAAAGGCTCCACACCTCCCTGTTTTCATCTGAAACATGATGTATTAGCTACCACCCAGGTGGAGGTTGTTGTAAAGACCCAAAGTCAAGTGCACAATAAATACCCAGCTGGCATCTGGGGCCCGGGGGCCCTGCTACAGACCTTGATCTTGGCCTGGTTCTGGCTCAGGTGGGCTTTGGGGCAAAGCGACTGGGGGCTCTGGGGACTGGAGGGGGTCCCCCATCCTGTGCAGGATGGAGAAAGGGGGTGGGGAGTGGTGGCCGGCTGCAGAGGGTCCCACCTGGGCGGTGGGGTGTACAGCTTGAAGGTGCCCTCCAGCCCCTGCCCACAGCACCTGGAGCGATGGGAGGGGCCTGCCCAGGGAGTTGCAGCATGTGTCCCCAGCTTGAGAGCCTGGAGTAGGCAGCAGCTGAGTGCTGGGCAGTGCCCAGCTCTGCAGTGGGAGGGGTCAGGGGCTCAGGCTCAGCCTCTGACCCCAGCTCAGGGGCCTGATGGCTAAACGGAGATCAGAAGCAGAGCCCCAGGCTGGGGGCCAGAGTGATGGAGGCTCCTGGGAACTTGGGGACAAATGTGCCCCTTCCCAGCTCCAGGCACTAAGAGCTTGGAGATATTTGCCTTCTCCCCACCATCTCCCCTTCTCCAAGCACTCAGGATTCCAGGCTTAGAGCAGTGACCTCTTCCAGCCGTAGCTGCTGGTGAGAACTACCCGTCCATACACTGCCCCAGGCAGGAGGACTCACCTACCCGGATTGCAGGGTTGGCAGCTGGGGCTGCAGACGTGGCAGGGGAGCAGCCTCTGTCTGCCTCTGCAGCTAACCAGTCACAGTTGCCTGCAAACCAATTAACCTCATCATGCCTTGGTTTCCCCCTCTGTTAAACAGGGACTTCTGAGGCTCCTGCCTCCCTGGGTAGTTTAAGTGAGTTGGTCACGTACAGGCTCAGACGCTGCCTGTCACACCAGGCAAACAGGAGGTCAGTGGTGGCTTTTGTTGGGTGCCTTCTCTGGAGGCAGGGCCGGGGGCTTTGGAGGGTCTCCTGGTCCCTGCAGTGACCTGTGAGGGTGGGTGAGGTGTCCTCCGCAGTTGCAGGTGGGGAGCTGGGGCTGGCAGCCAGGCCTTTTGGGATCCAGCCATGCACACCTCCTTCCTGACTCCAGAACATGGGGAATTCCCATGTGCCTGCACCCTGGCTGCCCGTTCCCCCAGTCCAGCCACCCGTGTGGCCTCCTTTACCCCTCAGCCTGCTGGGAGTGTGTCCATTCTCAGAGAATTTGGCAGATGTGCTTGATGGCTGGTAGGAAAAGCATAACTGTAAACTTGATGGTGTTTAGATGGTATTTTTATATGATCTAATAATAATTGTCAATGTCACATTTAAAGTGTTATTTTAGCAAGGGATCCGTGTTGAGCACCGCAGGATGAGGGATATGTGATAAATGTGTCTGTTCATTCCTTCTTGCAGCCAGCACCCTGTGTGCCTGGGCTGGGTGATGGGCCTTTGGAGGTGGGCCCTCCAGTAGGTGGGCGGACAGGTGCACAGGGGCTGTGGGGATAATAGCCCTTGGTGTTGGAAAGTGGTGTGGGGACAAGAGGGGCCTGAGAAGGCCTTCCAGAGTTGGTTTTGGAGCTGGCTCTAAGGGTCTTAGTGGCTGCAGGGAAAGAGAATGGTGTTTACACAATCTCAAGTGTCCGGCCCACACTCACGGGCACCCCAAGCCTCGGTCGGGGCTATCAAGGCAGGTGGGCAAAGTCCTGGCTCCAAGAGGCCCCTGGGCTGGGGTGGGAGGACAGAGGGGCAGAGGCCATATGGCCAGAGCCAGGCGGGGGAGGTTCCATCGCGACCCACCGCTTAGCAGCTGGCCAGTGTGCACCTTGCAGCGCCAGCCCCTGCTGCCTCCGGATCCGCACGGGTGGGAGGCACCTGGTGACGCAGAGTGAATCCCGCCTAGTCCTGCCATCAGCGAGCTTCCAGCCTCACTGGGTGGGACTGTGAGGTTGGAATTTGGATGTGAATTGCACGGCCACAGAGGGACTCTTGGGGCTTTGGGGGTGGGAGGGCTGACCCAGCCCCCGGCCAAGGAGGCCTTCCTCCCGCTACCTGAGTATGGAGGAAACTGAAGGCAGAGGGGGTCCCGGGCTGAGGACCCCCTTTCTGTCAAAGTTGGGACCCGACTGGGCTGAGCTGATAGGGTGGATATTGTTATTATTTACAAAATCTGCCTGGTTGTTCACACTTCCGTTCTCCTCTTCACTCAGTCCACAGCTATTTGTTGAGCATGTACTGTGTGCCAGGCTCTCCCTCAGGAGCCACGATGCCCTGGAGGTTGAAGACCCTCTCCTGGAGCTTATATTCTGGTAGAGGAGTTCAGAGATGAACATCGGTGAATACCAGATAGTATCAGGTAGCAGGAAGTTCCCCAAAGAAACTAAAGCAGGAGAAGGGGATGGAGAGGCACGGATATTGATTTTATACTTTGGATTATGATCCAGTACTACTTTACTTATTTTCTGGTTCACATTGTTCCAGATTTGGCCAGCAGGAGCTCTTTCAGTTGGCTTCTGTGTCCCTTTGACGCACGCCATCATTGCAGGATTTGTTTGTTTGTTTAAGCAAGCACTTTCTCACTTTCTGGCACTACAAGATGCTCGGGGGTCACCTTGTATGTTTCTTGCCTGCCCTGGAATCAGCCACTTCTCCAAGGATCCCAGGTTCCTTTGACTTGGTTTCTTGGATCAGAAACCAAGATTTTGGCTGCTGCGTGTGCTCACTGCTGCTGGGGTGTCGTTGCTTCTCTGCCCTTTCAGCTGAGAGCAGGGAATAGGTGTGTGTCCTAACCCCCTGCGTGCACACATCGGTAAGTACTCCTGAACATATCCACTAAGCTCAGCCCGAGTCCATTCTGATGTCTCCAATCTGAACCCAGACCCGCGCACATCACTCCCCTCCCCTCCCCTGGCTTGTCTGTACCTCCTGCAGCACCAGGGAGCAACCTGGCTCCACCACCAGCCATCCACGGGCTTTGTTGTGCCACACGATACACATAGAGTGTTTAAAACTGTCAACCTGCACCCCCGTGGGACTTGGGAGGCTTTGGGCGCTGGAGGCTATTACCTAATGTTTGCTCTCAGGGGTCTGCGTTGGCTGCCCAGCGGGACTGAAGGGCTGAGTGGGCAGGGGCCACAGTGGGGAGGGCATTGGCCAGGTGGCGCTTGCCGTGGTCTGGTGGAGGACCCCTGGGTGGTAGCGGGGAGGTGGGGAGGTGTGGGCAGCTCTGGGGGTGCAGAGCCATTGACAGAGCCAGAAGAAGCGGGAAGAGGCCAACAAGCCATTGTAGCCAGCGGGGCTGGGCACGGGCAGGGCTGGCTCAGGTGGGTTCTCCATGCCCACAGGTGCCCACCCGCGCTCCTCCTGCTCTTGTGGCTGCATTTAGAGTTGAGGTGCTGAGGAGTGGGTGGGTGCTGGCTCCTGGCCCTGCTACGCCTTTGGACTTGGGAAGCATCTGGTGGGCGCAGTGCTGGGTGACGTTCATAGGCCTGCCCAGTGCCACTGAGTAGGGAGAGGGTGACTCTGTGCACACCTGGGTGTGCCCCGGCCTCATTCTGCTACACCCGGGTCATGTCCCCTGGGCTCGGCAGCTCTGGGAAGAGCCGGTGGGACCCAGTGGGACCTCTTGCCTGGCCCTGTCCTCTGTCAGCGTCCCCGCTGTGCACCCCTGCCCCACCCAGTTGTCTCAGTTGCCCGCTCTGCCCCCTCCCAGGGACAGTCCCCAGGAGCTGTGTCCAGCTCAGCTGTGTTGACCCCCCCTAGGCAGGCTTGCACACCCTCTGGTCACTCGCTCCACATGCCTCCCTCCTCTTCCACCTGTGACCAGTCTCACTGGGGCTTGCTCACACCTGGTGTGCAAACTCAGGACCCCAACCACCAACTTCCGTTTACCCAGCTGTGCCTGGCATTGTGTGACTCCTCCTCCTGGCAGTCCGCCGAGAGGCAGCTGTTGACATCCCTGTGCCATGGAGAGGAAACCTAAGCCCTGGGAGCTTGAACAGTGTGCCCAGGGACACACTGCTCATTGGAGTCGGGAATTGACCCCACCCTGATCCTTCTGACCCCTTATTACTGTCAAGTCATCCAAGCAGGGAGGGACATTGTGCCTCCTGGAAAGGTGAATGCCAGGGGCATTTCATCTCTCACACCTTCCGAGTGTGAAAAGCATTAGGAAAAGCTCCAATTCCAGTCCCAGGAGAGGTGACCCAGAGATGGAACAGCCTCTCCTTATTTCTGAATTCCTGTTTTATGGGAGGAGATTTTGAATTGCCTCTTTGCCTGGGTTGGTTTTACTTGCTTCTTTCCCTGCTGTTAATACTCAGGTGACATTTTAAAGTTCCTGACTTAAAATAATTTTAGCGTGTTAGTAGGCTATCAACAAGATGGTGTATTTTGGGGAAAATGTTGTCATTTTCCACAGAAGCAGCTTTTCCCATCTTTTGGGACTAGTACTATTACTTAGAAAACCAATGGATTGTAAGGTGCCTGTGGAATATGTATATTGTATGATCTTTGAAGAGGTCTAATAAAGGATTTTAGTAGAATGTTTTAAAGAAGATACTCCCTTGGCACATCTTACAAATAATGTTTTAAATAGTTTGCTCATTAGACAAATATGTTCCAGGCTGTGTTGCCAGCCCAGCAGTGGAAAGAACCTCTCTGGGGCTAGGTGAAGCCTGGCTCTGTCCCTTGGCAGCAGCCACCTCAGGCAGGTCACTGGAAGCTTCTCTGAGCCTCGGTTGCCTCGTGACAAAATGGAGAGTGAGTTACTTCCCTCCTAGAGCTGCCGAGATGGTTAGGGTCCCTGCTCTGGAGCCCCAGGCTGGGTGACACTCAGCAACGCTGGCCCAGTCCCCACCCATTGCCCTTTCCACCTGGTCTGTCCCTAACTCCAGAATCCATCACATGGGCACTGGGAATGTATTTCTGGTTTATATTCTTTTCCGCTTCGTTGAGAGCCATGATCCCTGTCGGGTGTGTCGTGACTGATGACTTGGCTGCTCTCACAGCTCTTGGAACTGTAAGGGAAGGCAAAGGCGTGACCTGCCCCCCGCGTGTTTTGGAGGTGTTTGTCCACCTCCAATTCTAAAGACTGAAAGTTTTGCCTCTTGGTGACTTCCAGTACATACAATTATCAACAAATATTTGACTGTCTCTTAAGTGCAGCCCGTGCAGAGTGCTAGCAGTAGAGCAGGGAGCCAAGAGGCAGAGAATACCAAGCTCTGTAGTGGTGGGAGGGGGGACAGACAAATGGACAGGCAGGTGTCATGCAGCAGGGTGGGTGCATGTTGACTGTGGTAGCTCAGAGGAGGAGCTTTTTTGGTGGGGATATATGAGCTGAGACCCAGGTGGGTAGGAATCAGCCAGGATGCGATGGGAATAGTGTTTCAGGAATAGGGAACAGCATGTGCAAAGGCTGAGTGTGGAGAGGACAGCACTGGAGGAACGAAAAACGTTCCATGTGGCTGATGAGCCAATTGGAGCTGAGGGGCCATACGAGAGGTAGGAGTTATGTCAGAAGAAGTAATGGGATCTGATTTTCTGGCCTGCAAAGAGTTAGTGAACAAAATAAAAAAGGAGAATTTATCGGAGAAGGGGCATGGAAGGGGTACTGCCTTTGCAGGGGTTGCCCCCCATGGTGATGAGGGAGCCGTGAGGGGATGTGTGGGTTGGGCAGTTCAGCTGGAACATTTGAGGGGCTTCAGATGCCATAATGTGGCACCTGCTGGGCCCGTGGTCCATCCTGGCTGTGTTTTAAGCTGTGCAGCTGCCCGGTTTTCCCTGCTCTGAGCCATAGAGCCACCTGCTGTTCTTGCAGCCCCCAGATGTGGCAGCCTCTCTGCTTCTTCTTGTATTCACCCCTCCAACCGTCTTCAACCCCTCCACGACCCTCTTGGGTCCCTAGTGCTGTCTTTCCTGCCTCTTGCTGTCCCTGAGCCTTGGCTTCCTCGTCTCCCAAGACTTGCCGGGAGGATGAGCAACCTCATCATTCCCGTGGAGCTCATTGCTCAACAAATGTATAGTCGATGGATGGAAGGAAAAAGCAGATGAACGAACAAACGAATGAATGAAAACCACCTCCTTGCCTTCCCAGCCCCCTCCGGCCACCCCACTGCCCTGAACCTACTTCTCCTTTTCTGCCCTGGCCTGGCTGCTTCCCCAGGGTCTCCACCACGTGTGCCCTGCGATGCAAGGTCACCTGGTCACACCTCACCAGAGCTGATTACTAGCTGTGTGACCCGGACCGGATCTCTTAACCTCTCTGTGCCCAAATGTCTCCCTCTGTAAAGTGGTAATGATAAGCTGGGATGGTGCTTGTGTCAGGTACCCCCAGACTGCTTGGTGACTCACTAGGAGGACTCCCAGGTCTCGGCTTATTGTCATGTTTATGGCCATGACCACATGAAGCAGAATCAGCCCGGGGAAAAGCCACATGGGGTGAAGTCCAGGGGAATCAGGCACAAGCTTCCAAGAGGCCTCTCCCCTTGGAGTCAACAGGATGTGCCTAATTCCTCAGTGACGAGTCGTGACAGCACGTGTGAAATGTCCACCAGGGAAGCTCCTTAGAGACTCAGAGCCCAGGGCTTTTACTGGGGGCTGGCCACATAGGCACCCACTGCCCAGCACCCACCAAGCTTGCAGATTCCCAGAAGGACAGCATGTGCTCAGCCAAAACCAAATCGTTTGCACCAAGTATCTAGGCACAGGGAGCCTTGCTTAGCACTTAGGAAATGGTGGGAACCTCCCCAAATCCAAGTTCCCAGACAACAGCTGAGGCCAACCTTGCAAGCAGCGTTTTCAGAGGACAGCAGTCAGGCCTGCTGTGTTAAATTTTGGGTACAGTGGCCCTACTTCGGAGGGTTTGCACGAGGATCGACTATGCTGATTTGCAGACAGTGCCCCATGGTGGGCACGGAGTAAGCTTGTTGTGAGCTGTCGTCATCACTGTTCACTCCCAGGCCTAGCGAGGCAGACGGCGTCGGTGCTTCTCGGGGTATCAGCTACACGCGCAGACGCTGGCTGCCCACGATAAACAGCACAAGAGAATTGCTTCCCGGGTGCTCGCTTTGCACCCCGTCACCAGGTGGGGGCCTCGCGGAATCCTCCGACCGCCCTGCAGGGGCATTATTTTCTTCTTTCAAGGTGAGCCTGAGGCTCCCGGTGCCAGCAGGCCCTTCCTGCTGCCTGACATGTCCCTTTACTGCCTGCACTGGGGACGCGGTGCCTCCTGCCCGACCGGCTCAGACCTGGGCCTTCCCCGAGCCCGGCTGACCAGGTTCCGCGGTCCCGGAGCGGCGAGCACAGCCCTTGCGGGTAGCAGCCGCTGACCTGCTCATGAAGGGGCTGTGCACTGAGGGCCCCCGGCTTGCTGGGCACTGGGGGTGCAGGGTAAGCGGGGCAAAGTCCTTGGCCTCGTTGGTCTTACGTTCTGGCTGGGAAGATGGACAGTGAGCACAAAGACAGACATGGCTTTTCATGCAGGGTTGAATTCTCTGAGCTGGAATTGAATGGGGCAAGGGGGCACTGGGTGCTGAGTTCTTGGTGATGGTGTGAGCCTGTGTTTGGGGGGAGGCGAGGGCTGTTATTTCAGGCAAAGACATTGGGAAACACCTGCCCAGAAGGTGACAGTTGAGCAGAGCCCTGAAGAAAGGGAGGGAGTGAGCTGCATCAGGGACTCAGGGAAGCAGGTTCCAGGCAGAGCAAACAGCACGTTTGGGGGCCTTAAGGCTGAAGAACATTCTAGGTCTTTGAGTTGCAACCTGGTGCCCAGTGCTGGAATTCAGAACACTCATTGATTTCACAGAGTCACCCACTGTGGCTGCCTGGTAGTGCAGGAACATTGCTCCTTAAATAATCCTTAAATAATCCTGCCTGTGGCTACACAACTGTTGCTTTTATAGGCAGATGCATGCTGAGTTCTAAACAAGTGACCTCCAAGTAAGATTCTAATATCTTTCCTGCCAATATCTCTTGAGCCTCTACCACGCTGTGGAAAGTTCCTGGGGATTCCAGCCCAGCCCCCAAGGTCTCGGCCACGCATCTGCACCCATTCCTAAGACAGGTGCCCACCCGTCCCCTTTGTTGGTTATTCACATATTCCCACATCAGTCAGCCAGCAAAATGATCCAGGCTCTGCCCTGTACACTGAAAGTGCTGTAGCTTTAAAGCAACCCATTGCAGCCTCTAGCATTTATTGAGCGCTAGCTGTGTACCTGGCTCAATCCAGGCTGCTTGCTTTACAAGAGAGATATCCCACCATCCTCACTGTCCTCTTCAGAGGGTGGCTTTCTTGTCATATCCCCATTTCAAGATGAGGACAGTGGTTGCAGTTAGGAAAGGGAAGTCAGGACTTGAACCCAGGCCCGATTGTTTCTAGGGCTCACTCTCCAAGCAGCAAGCCACTGGTTGGGGGCCAGACACCATCTTACACTGCCCCTAGTTGTTCTTTGCCCCCCTTGGTGGACATTCTGGATCAAACAACCGAAAGAAAACAGGGCTCCTCCTGGGTTTCTTACAGAACAGCAAGTGCGGCTCACCCAGCTCCAAGCCCGACTTCTCCTTTGTGGGACTCCTTGAGAACCTGCGTCTAGTCTTGATTTCTTATTCCTGATCCAGTAACGACACTGGACCCAAGCCCCTCAGTCCCATCTGCCTCACTCGGGGGTCTGGCATGGCTGGATGGTGGGAGTGTTTTCTGGGACGAGACCGTGTGGCCTTTCTCTTGCTTGTGCTGAGAGCTGTGCCAGGGGCTGGGGGATTGTCAGTGAGCAGGACGCAGCCCGGGTGCTTGGGGAGCTTGTGGCCTCGAGGCAGAGATGAGGAACGGGTAGGAGCGGGGTCCTCAGGGGCTGCCGTCCATGCAGCCCCTAGTGTGGTGGCTCTCCCTGCTACCCTAGGTGCATTCATTTACGCTAGTGTCCCGGGAGTGCAGACCTGCAGCCTCTCACGGATGGGCAGATGGAGGTGTGCAAGGTTCAGTAAGGTGCTGAGGCCCTGCCTCTAACAGGTGGTGGGGTTGGGGTTCACGCCCTGGCAGCCAGCCCCTGGAGCCTGACTCTGGACCCCCACCCCCATTCGACAGCTCCCAGCTCTGTCTCATTAAAGATGATTAGCTTCCTAACAGAATGAATGCTGCCAGGTGTGGGGTTGGGGGTGGGGCATTGGGACGCCATCCGAGTCAGGCCTTAGGGTGAGGGACTAGTCCTGGGGTGGGGCGGGGAGGGTGTCCAGGCTATGGGAACTTGCAAGAAAAACCAACTGTCTGTCATATGAGCCTCTGGGCACTTGAACGGGTACATCCGGGGGGAGAAGGATCTGGAAAGCAGGCCGGGGCCATGAAAGGTGGCTGTGAAGGACCCCCACATGCAGGGCCAGGCCTCCTAGCGGTACGGAGTGTGGGTTATCCCAAGAGGACTGGCCCCCTGGCTTGGCGCCTCCTTGCCTGGTCCCGTGGCCTGCGCCTCCCCGCTGACCGCCAGGGTTTCCCCAGGAGGCCCAAGCCGTCCACTGGGTATCTGCGACACAATTTCATCTTTTGTTTATTTTCACTTTATCTGATCTTCCATTTTCCTTTTATTTGTGCTAAATGATACAGATATTCCCATTGATAAAAATCACCGATTTTATTTAAATGAAAAAGTAAAGGGGTTTACAGGAAAATCTGAAGCCAACTGTAGGGGAGAATCTGGATGGGGTTGGCAAGGAGGTGCGATGGAGCCTGGGGACCCTGGGAGGGTTTCCCGAGCCGGGCCACACAGGCAGGGCCCCTGACCCTGACCCCTTTCTGTCCCGCCCGGCTGCAGGTGGGCAAGCTGCGCGAGCGGCTGCAGGAGGCCAAGCTGGAGCGCGAGCAGGAGCAGCGGCGCCACACGGCCTACATCTCCGAGCTCAGAGCCAAGCTGCACGAGGAGAAGACCAAGGAGCTGCAGGCGCTGCGCGAGGTGCTCATCCGGCAGCACGAGCAGGAGGCGGCGCGCACGGCCAGGATCAAGGAGGGCGAGCTGCAGCGGCTGCAGGCCACGCTGAACGTGCTGCGCGACGGCGCGGCCGACAAGGTCAAGTCCGCGCTGCTGGCCGAGGCGCGCGACGAGGCGCGCCGGACCTTCGACGGCGAGCGCCTGCGGCTGCAGCAGGAGATCCTGGAGCTCAAGGCGTCGCGCAAGCAGGCGGAGGAGGCGCTCAGCAACTGCATGCAGGCCGACAAGGCCAAGGCGGCCGACCTGCGCGCCGCCTACCAGGCGCACCAGGACGAGGTGCACCGCATCAAGCGCGAGAGCGAGCGCGACATCCGCAGGCTGGTACGTGCACGCGCACCCCTCCCGGCACGCATGCAGCTTTCTCCAAGTTTGGAGAACCTGTTGTTCTAGGCGTCAGGGATGCAGCCAAATCCCTGCCTTCCTAGGGGTGCCAAGGTAGCTTTGGGGGACCACAGGCCTCACCTCTCTAGGTCTGAGGTCCTTGGTACATCACAGAACAGCTCAGAGCACAGTTTTCCCGTCTGTGAAATGAGCTGAATGGATGATGGCTGGAGTGGTTACAAGAATGGACTTGTGAGAGCGTGTCAAAGCGCTGGGCATTGTTCATTTCCCTGAGAAACCACAAGCAGATTTATAGCCCTAGGGAAGATGTGGTAGGTGCCAACAGGCCAGCGATACTACTGCAAGATATAGGGAAAGAAGATAAACTGTAAACAACCGTATTTTTAAAGCCATCCCAGAAGGGTGGAGGCTGTGAGGTCTAGAGGAACTAGAATTCCAGAGGTGAGGAGAGAGTCCTTCTTGGATGAGCTGACAATTGCCAGCTGCTTTCTTCCCTGAGGAGAGCATTTGCTGATCCTGGCCCAAGCAAAGGGGCTGTACTGGGTATTAGAGAAATCACTAGAATCTTAGAGTTGAAAAGATCAGAGACTGGAAGGGGCCCCAGACGCTGGGCTAATTCACTCCACAGAATATTTGCTGAGTTCCAGGGAGGCGTGGGAGGCCAGTGGCTGAGCTGCAAAGGCAGAGTGAGAACTCCTCCAACCTCACGGCACTGAGGGGACAAAGCCCCGCAACAGACAACACCAGTCTGCCTGCAAGACAGTCGTCAGACTTTGAACCTGGGTGCAGGTGCAGGAGGTTAAAAGCTGCTGAGATTGTCAGACTGGCCCAAGCAACAGTGTGGCAATTATGGTACTTACAAGTGATGCACTCAATTATGGGGACACAGGTTAAAAGTAAAGAGATGGGAGAAGACATGACACACAAACACCAAACAAAAGAAACCTGGTTTGGCTCTATTACTGGCAGATCAAGTAGAGTTTAAGGCAGGAAGTAAGAGTAAAGACAAATAGGGACCTTTCTTAATAATTGAAGGGTTGGTTAAACAGTATACTTAATAATTAGACTTCAAAATGTGTGGAAGAAAAAAATTGACAAAGCTAAAAGGAGAAATAGACAAATCCACAATTATAGTTGAAGTTTCACACATCTCTCGGTAAGTTTTAAAACAAGCAGACAGAAAATGAGTACAATATACAAGATTTGAACCACACAGTAACCGATTTGAATTAATTTGAGTGAATATCATATCCCAGAAATTGCAGAATAATGTTCAAGAACACATGGAAACTTATCCAAATAGACAATAGACTGGGCCATAAAGCAATTAGTAGGAAATTTTGAAAGCTTAAAATCATAGAGTATGTTCTTTTACCAGAGTGGAATTGAACTAGAAATCAATAAAAGAACAAAATAGAAAAATTCCAAATGATTGGAAATTAAACAGCATATTTCTGAATAACCATGTGTCAAGGAAATAATCATCAAAATGGACATGAGTGAATATTTTGAGTTGAATATAATGAAAGTACAATATTTAAAAATTTATGGGTTATATTTATATCAGTCCTTAATGCAAACATATTTTAGGAAGAAAAGAAATGCTGAAAATTAACCATCTAAGCTTCCAAATCAAGGGAAAATAAAGAACAGAAAAGTAAACCCCAGGGAAGTAGAGTGAAGGAAATAATGAAGAACACAAGTCACTGAAATAATACCAGTAAAGAAAATTGAGTTCAAAGTTAATTAAAATTAAATTGATAACCCCCTAGCAACATGATCAATGGACAGAGAGCCTCTATGAATCATCAGTATCAAAAATGTGCAAGGGGAAATACCACAGCTACCACAGACATTATAAAGATAAGAAGAGTTCATTTTGAACAGCATATGCCAATAAACTTGAAACTCAGATGAAATAAACATATTCCTTGAAAGAGTACAGCTTAGCAAAACTGACACTCGAAGAAATAGGAAACCTGGGTAGTCTTATAGCTGTTAAAGAAATTGAATCTGTAATTAATTTTCCCACAAAGAAAAGGCCAGACTCAGATGGCTTCACAGGTAAGTTCTTTCAAATATTTAAAGAAGAAACAAATCTAATTTTACACAAATTCTTCTGGAAAACAGAGAAATAGGGAACATATTCTAACTACTTTTATGAAGCCAGCATAACACTGATTCTGAAACCAATCTTATTACAAGAAAAGAACATTTTGGGAATTTTTAAATGAACATTGATACAAGAATTCTAAGTAAGATATTAGCAAACAAGATTCAGCAATATGTAGAAAGGCTAATATATTATCACCAGGTAGGGCTTATTCTAGAAATAAAATGTTGGTTTAATAGTTGAAATCAATAAACATAATTTAACATTGTAATAGCATAAATTGGAAAGAAACTATATGTTCACATTTGGTAAAATTTACCATCTCTTCATGATATAAATTCTCATCAAACTAGGAACAGAATGAAATTTCTCTAGTCTGATAAAGGGCATCTACTAAAAACCCACTGTTAACAGCACACATAATGTTAAAATATTGAATAATTCCCCCCTAAATTCAAGAACAAAGCAAGATGGGTATTATGACTTCTGGACTTCCAGAGCCAAAGATAATAAAAATAAATAAAAGTTTTAAAGATTGGAAAGAAAGAAGGAAAAATGTCATTGTTTGCAAATGCTGTGAATACGATACAGAAAACCCAAGAGAATTTACAAACTATTAGAATTAATAAATGATTTTTTCAGGGTCTCTAGATAACAAGGTCAAAACCCAAAAAGTAAACTGTTTCTATATACTAGCAATGAACAATTGGAAAATAAAACTTTAGAAAATACCATTTACAGTAGAGCATCAGAAAAGTCAAATACTTAGGGATAAATCTAATGAAAGTTGTAAGATTTCTGCCCTGAAAACCACAAAACATTGCTGAGAAAAATTAAAGGAGACTTAAATAAATGGCTAGAGAGACCATTTTCATGGAGTAGAAGACTTAGTCTAGATACCAGTTCTTCCACAATTGATGTATAGATTCAGTGCACTCCCTAGTAAAAACCCAGCAGACTTTTTGATAGACATTGGCAAGGAGATTTAAAAATTGGTATAAAAATTTAAAGGACCTGGAGCCACAATATTGAAGAAGAAAAGCAACTGGAGGTCTTACACCACCATATAACAATACTTAGTATAAAGCTGCAGGTATCAAGACAGTGAGACTGAAGGATAGGCAGACAGGGTGGTGGACAGAAGAGCCCAGAAACAGACCAGTACATATGTGCTCACTTCAGTTAGGACAAAGGCACCACTGTAATTCAGTAAGGACAAGATGGTCTTTTCAATAAACACTTTGACATTCATTCAGTAAGCAACTGTAAGAAAAAAATAACACACTATAGTAACATTGATCCTGTGTCATACCATTCACAAGGTTGAATTCAAACTTGGCCACAGACCCAAATGTAAAAAGTAAAACAGTAAAGCCACTAGAAGAAAACATAGAAGGACCTTTTGGTGATTGTGGGATAGGCAAACATCTCCCAAGCAGGACCCAAATATACTATTCACATAAATATACTACTTAGAAAAGGTTGTACATTGGACATTAAAGAACTTTTGTTCATCAAAAGGCACTGATGAAAGAAAAGGTAAACTACAGACTGGGAGAAGATATTTTCAATAGGTCTATCAGAAAGACCTTTTCTTCTGATCATAAAAAGGACCATCAAACAATGAGAAAAATACTTTTTTTTTTTTACAATGGGCAAAGGCCTTGAAATGGTACTTCAAAAAAGAGAATGCCTAAATGACTAATAAATGCATGAAAAGATGCTCAAACTCATTGGTCCCTGATGAGGGAAATGCAAACTAAAATCACAGTGAGATTTCAGACTGTTTAGAATATCTATAATAAATAAGACAGATGATAACAATTGATAAGAACCCTCATACATTGCTAATTGGATTGTCAAATTGTGCAGCCACTTTGGAAAGTGGCTTGCTAGTGTCTTAAAATGTTAAACATAAATTTACCTATTGAACCAGAAGTTCCACTCCTAGGTATCTATGCAAAAGAAATGAAAACACAGATCTACATAAAGGCTGGTGTGTGAATATTCATAGCAGTATTATTCATAAAATGGAAATGATCCAAATATCCATCACTTGGTGAGAGGATAAAATGGAGTATGTCCACACAATAGTACCCTATTCAGCAATAAGAAGGAATGCAATATTGGTGCATGCTTCCGCATAGATGAAACTCAGAAACATCCTGCTAAGCAAAAGAAGCCAGACACAAAAGACACCACATACTGTAGTCTGTTTATTAAAGTGTCCAGAAAAGGCAAATCTTTAGAGAGAGAAAGTAGTTTAGTGACTGCCTGGCTCTGGAGTTGGAATTGGGGATTAACTGTAAATGGGAATGGTGGATCTCATGGGAATGGCGAAAGTGTTCTAAAACAGGACTATAGTGATGGCTACACAGCTCGGCAACCTTACTAAAAATCATTGCATTGTATACTTAAAATGGGTGAATTTTATGATTTATGAATTATTCCTTATGCTGGTTTGGATCTGTTACGTACCCCAGAAAAGGCTATGTTCTTATAATCCAGCCTTGTGGGGGCAGGCCTGTTGTGGGTGGGACCTTTTGACTAGGTTGTGAGATGTGACCCCACCTATTCATGGTGGGTCTTAATCACCTTGCTAAAGTCCTCTATGGGAGGAAAATAGGCAGGGACAGTTTTGGAGAGAGCTCAGGGAAGTTAAGAGATGTATTGCAGAGTCTGCTCCCGGGGGAAGCTAAGAGAGAAGCTAAGACAGAAGCCAAGAAGCATTTTCCAGAAGCTAATAACCCTGGGAGAGGCCCAGCAGACTCACCACGTGCCTTCCCATGTGACAGAGGAACCACAGATGCCATCAGCTTCTCTTCAGAGATGGTATCCTCCTGTTGATGCCTTAATTGGGACATTTTCCTGGCCTTCAAACTATAAATTTGTGATCTAATAAACCCCCATTATAAAATCCAATCCATTTCTGTTACATTGCATTTTGGCAGCTTTAGCAAACTGAAACATACCTCAAAAATTTAAAATAAAAATATCTAAGAAATTTAAGTATCTTTGATAAAAGTTCAATTGCAAAATAATAGATCTTGTATTTATATCAAGAAGAATAAA
>PVKY010001569.1:0-30927 GCA_004027775.1 Bradypus variegatus | reverse complement strand
GGTTGGTGTGTGATGAATGGACGGTCTCGTTTGTCCCCCTGCAGTTATTCTGGATTATTTACTAGTTGTTTCTGGTTTTTTAGTTGTTCCAGGGGGACTACTTAGCTTCCACTCCTCTCTATGTCGCCATCTTCCCGGAAGCCTAAAGTTAAATTTTTAAACCCATAGGTTTGAAAGGTACTCACTGAAACATGTGTAGATGAAGTGATTCGATGTCCAGGATTCGTCCTAGAATGATCCGGGAGAGATGGGCAGAGGCGCCGAGAGCTGGTAACTTGGGAAGCTGGGGGAGGGGCACACATGAGGTTAACCACATGCTTCTCTACTTTTGAAGATGTTTGAAATTTTCCATAATGAAAAGTTGGTCTCTTTTTATAGAGAAATGTTCATGCTGAAATGTCTACAGATGAAATGAAATGATCTCTGGAATCTGCTTCAAAATAATTCAAAATGGTTGTGGATGAGGACGGAGATGAAACAAGCCTACCTGGGGGTCCATTATACTACCCAGTCCAATCATGCAAAGTTTTTCTAAAAAGTAAAGAAAAGGAAGGAAGAAATTTGCAACCTAGTTTTGAAAAGGCCTTTTTCCAGTTGAGGAGTAACGGCTCCACAACGGACTGCTGGCAACCAGGAACATGCTGGGGTGTGGCATGGCCCCCCAAGGCAGAGCCCTGACTTTACAGGAGGCCCCATCCTCACATCACCACGACACATGCAGGCCCCTCGGGGCAAGGACCGAGAGCCAAACCCAGCTTGGTCATCGGTATTCTCTTCTGCAATAGCTGACTCGGTTCCTGTCGGAAATGCTTAGATCCAGGTTTCACCAACTGAAAGCTTAACACGTGGTCAGTGCTGCACACAGCAACTCATTTGCGTGGAAAATCATTTCAGGCATGGGAACATTTCCTTTCCAGATTATTAAACACACTTTTGAAGAAAGTACACTTGGTGACAGTAAAACGGAATCCAATATTCCACGTCAGGACAAACCCACCACGTCAGAAAGCAGTCGCAAACCATTCCACAGCCACATCCTGAAAGCACCAGGGCACGGCAGGGCCAGCCTAAACCACCGCCACAGGCTCCGCACAGTATGTCAAGTGAGACACGGAGGTTTCAGCACAGACTTCATAATCGCAATACAATTAGCACTCTTGACAAGACATTATTTAAACGTAAATGAGGACCCCAAGCCACACGGCTTCCTTCACCAGCAGCTCACCTCTGCTGCCAACACCATCACGGAAGCCAAGGCTGGGCGGGAGCACTGGGCCGTCCCTGAGCCCAGGGGTCAGCCTTCTGGGAGCACTCGCAGCCCGCTCCGCCCTCCGAGGACCTCCCAGCTCCAGAAACTCCATCCTCCCAGGAAAGCCCCACACCCACCCCAGACCCAATTCCTGGTGTCACCGCAGCACAACTGCACAGAGGCATCCCTCGCTGAATGGGGAAGAGTCAGCTGTGGACAGCAGCTTCACCAACACCAAAGGAGCACCCATCTCTGGGTTTCTCCACATAACCAGGTGACGTGAGGTGTGGACACTGGAAAGGTCAGTCTACCACTGCCAGAATGTCCCAGAAACATAGCACAGGCTGTGACGCCACTCCCCACCAAACCACACGCCGTGACCCCCACTCTCCCCTCACCACACGCCGTGACCCCCACTCTCCCCTCACCACACGCCGTGACCCCCACTCTCCCCTCACCACACACTGTGACCCCCACTCTCCCCTTACCACAAGCCATGACCCCCCTCCTCTCCTACTCAGGCTGAGCCTTACTTTCATCAGCTCCCTGTGTTCCTGCATGAGCTGTTTATAGAGAGATGCACGACGGAGACCAGGTCACCTCAAAAGATGCCATTTAGCCTTTTTTAATTAATTTGTTAATATTTTTCAAACATAAACTCTACATTGATGATGTAGAACTATCTATATGTTATCATTCTTCCAATGGAACAAGTTTTTACTCTTAGATACAATACAAGCACGTATACAGTTCATGCTAAGAAGACTTTATCACTTGAGCATATTCAAGCTTCAGTAGACAATATCATATGAAAAGTACATTAAAATGGCCTCATTTTTTAAAATAGTTATCGATCAGATAATTATGAATTGTGCTATGATGATACATGCCTTGTGAACTATTTACTACCATCAGTCAGAAGAATTGACTATTACCATAAAAACAGGAATGATTATAACAAAGCCACCATTAGGAAGTGGTGTTTTCTAGACTCATACCCCACACGTTAGAGGATCGCATGGCTAATAATGACAGCACCTGCACTGGAGGGAAATGGTGCTGCCAACCAGGGGGACGCCCACCGCCGACGCACCCTGAGCACAGGACCCCATGCTTACGCTGCTGTCCAGTCCTGGAGGGGTGTTAAACACGTACTCCAGCTCGAAGACAACTCCAAACGCCAGGTGGCTGACCATCTCCAGGAGTCGAAGGCAGCTTCTCAAAACCAGAACTTGGTTTCCAGAACTGGATCAGAAACAGAACGAGGGAACAGGTTATAGCAGTGGCCCCCTCGTACCGAACGCCCACCCCCACCCTCATAAGAGAAGGCACAGGGGAGCCCCTGGGCTGCTGGGGCAGCTGCTGGGCTGGTGAGTCTGCCAGGGCCCTGCTGCAAAGCTCCCCAGGGTTGTCACTCCCCAAACCAGTGATTTTTTAAGGGTTACTATTAACAATTTCCACGTTGCCCGAGCTTGTCTGCAGGAGGATGGACTGATATGGCCAAGTTGCCAGGGAGCACAACAGAGAAGACAGAGGCTCCCCTTCCGGGCAGGCCTGCTGGGAGGACACTGGCCTCTGCCAGCCTCCAACAGAGAAAAGAATGCTGGACACCCCTCGGTGAAGCCTGCGACACCCACCCAGGGAGGTGCTAGGGCAAAGACAGCGGCAGGCTTACTGCACTCTGGCTCACCATCACATGAGAAACTAACCACAGGGACACGTCAGGAAGAGGCGATGTGTGTGTCTCCACAGCCCCTCAGCAGCCAGAAGCTACAAGCTTCTGCAATGCTAACTGCAAAGTTGTCCCAGAAGGAGAACAGGCTTCTTTTCCCCCAACGTTGTAACCCAGAGATGTGTCCCCAATGTGGACACATTAGCAAGAGGTCATGAGAGACAAAGGGAGAGATGACAGAGACCACGAGAACCCCCACGTGGCCCTGACCACAGCTTACATGCTGGACAATGGGGCTCCATCTCCATCCACACACCCTCTAGGGCTGGGACCTGGCACCCGATTTAACATACCTGGCCTTCAGGGAGGAGCTGGCTCTCCTGCTGAAGCTGGCAGAGCGTGTCAGTGCCACCTCAGCCTCGGACACCAGCACGATGACATGGGGCTTCTGCACGAATCCCAGGCCGCTGTGCACACCCACGCGCAGGCATCGCTCCAGGATCTCCAGGTTACAGCCATCCCAGGAGCTGCTCCCCTGCAAGAGCACAGCACACACCAGAGTGAGCCTCTGGACAGAGGGAAGGGGTGCTCCCAGAAAAGCCCCCAGGGGGAGGCGGGCAGGGGCAGGAAACGAGGGAAGGGTAAACATCTCCAGACCAGAGGTCAAAGCGGGACCCAGGAAATGAGGGATAAGCAACCCAGTTGTGCCAGACTGGCCTTGAGTCTCTCTTAGTAGTTTTGGGTTTTCTGACATAGGCCTGGTCTTTTCAGGGCAATTCGTTTCCACAAACACACCCTCAGATGCCAGAGCCATCCAACTTCTGTCCTAGGTGTCCAAGGCTGAGCTGACAGTTCTCAGATGGGCACTTCAACTCTGCAACAAGGCTCAGGGCTCCAGGGGCCTACATCCCCTCGCTACCCACTGCCCAGCATGTCTGCTCCTCCCCCTGCCCTCCGAGGTTTGAGACTTGGTGTGGGGGCAGATTTAGGCACTAAGTCATAAGCCAATAAAATGGAATCTGCCTCAAAGTGATCACTGGATATTAAAGTGTTTCATCTTAACAAAAAATACACAGACATTCTAAGAAATGGCCAAGGATATTCCTCCAAGCTATTGTTGTTTATTAAATTATGTGAACTTTGCTAAATGATCCTTGAATTTTCAAGTTTTCTTCACTGTCCACTGTCAAGTTAAATGGACCTAATTCAACCTATTAGTTCCTGATAATGAAAATAAAGCTATGGAGATGCAGTACTGCCCATTCAACAGGAACAAAAATACAAAGATAGTAAAAATACATAATAAGTGTAATTTTATGGGAATGTAAAAATTCAACGATACTCTTAAATATCTCCACCCTCACGCAATCCACTATGAGCAATAAGAAAACAGCAGGAATGACACCAAGAAAATGCACATTTCTATTTGAAACTTGTTTTCTGCTTTGTTTTTATGATTCATATATGACCATAATATATGGAACTACATTTGCAAGAATGTGTGCAGAGCAAAACAAGTCCAAGTCCATCTCAGATTTATTATTTATACACAGAAAGAAATAGGTAATGATTTGCCAATAGTCCATAGACTACTGGAATAGGTCCTGACTGACCCAAATATGAAATGTCTGCTAGGTGCCCAAAGCCAAAGAAGGTTCATCAGTGAGATGGTGAACAAAGCAAAGCCCCTGTCCTGGTGGAGGTGCTAATCAAGAGAGAGGGAGCCATGGTCAGCAAGAAAGAGAGACCCACCAGCCAGGTGCTCTGGTGGCGGGATGAGAACCTGGACCATCCAGCCAGGTGAGCACCTGGGAGCAAGGGAGAGTGGCCGGGCCTGGGGACCTCTGGGGCCCAGGAGCCGCTATCTGCAGGGAGTTGGGTTTGCCCCAAGCCTGACACCTCAGGAAAGCACACGGAGGAAGAGCTGGAGGCAGCACACAGAGGAAGTGAGCTCCGTGTCATAAGACCCAGGACAGGGAACGATCAAGGCCATTCCTGACCCTGGAAGAAGGCCCAGGGAGCAGCGCAGAGGGATTCTGGAGAGCAGGAGCTAGAGAGGCTGCATGCCCACAGACCTGTGACAGTTAGCAGGCCCTTTTTATCCCAGATGAAGGATAAAAAAACAAGACGTCCCCAAACCTGCAAAGTTTCTCCCCAGGATCCTCTGACATACAAACAAGCTTCAAGGCAGAAAGTCTAAGAGTCCTTATCCTTAGAAATGCAAAGAACCCTAGAGCTCATCACATGCAACTACCCCCACTGGGTATTCTAACGACTGCAAGCTCCAAACAAAAAATAAAAAAAGTAAACAAAAATAAAATAAAATAAAAAATTAAAAACATAACAAAGTCAAACAAAAGTAACTGCAAAACGGCTGCCTCACTGCTGGTACGCACGGCAGAGGCGGCCTCGGGGTGCCCTGTGTGATGGGAGGTGCCGGCAGTGTCAGCACGTTGCATTCAGGGGGTGCACTGGGTCACGACAGGTACAGAGCCTGAGCGTCGCCACCTCCTGCCCACATAGAGGGATCCCCCTGAAAGGCACTTCTGGGCTGCGGAGGTCTGGACGGTGGTTTTCAGGGCAACATCAAGAGCCGGCGACAGGCTCCGCACTCGGGTCCTCACTGGGGCTGAGACAGGGGTGCTGCACAGGCGGCTGCCATTTCAGGGTAAAAGGGCTGGGATTTCTACTCATCTCCTTGAAATGATTAAAGCCTCAAACTGTCCTAAGTAAAAGCACATTATTTTTTTGGGTTTCCCTGTGTTCGTTTTGCTGATTCCATTCACTTTAAATGAGGAACTGATTCAAAATAAGTCAAAATTAATGTTGAATTGAAAAGCTATTTGTCCGCCTCTGTTCACAGCAGCCTATTCCCAGTTGCCAAATGGTGGAAGCAACCCAGGTGTCCACTGGCAGACGAACGGATAAACACACAGTGATCTATTCATACCATGGAATATTATTCAGCCATACAAAGGAATGGAGTTCTGGCACATGCGACAACATGGATGAACCTTGAAGACATCAAGGGAGTGAAATAAGTCAGACACAAAGGGGCAAATTCTGTAAGACTCCTCTTCTAGGAAATCTCTAGAATAAGCGCACTCATGGAGAAGGAAAGTAGATCAGAAGTTATGGCATTGATGGAGATGGGGAGTTAATGCTTAATGGGGACAGAACTTCTGTTTGGGGCAATGAAGGGAGCACAACATTGTGAATTTCAGTCCCATTTAATTATTAAAAGTGGCTAAAATGCGAAGTTTTATGTTGTGTATATGTTACCACAATAGAAATTTTAAAAATTAAAAAATACATAGAAAAAAAAAGTAGACTAGTTTATGTTAAAAAGAGGCCCAGTCCAGACTGGAATGCAAGCCCAAGCTCAGGAGAACAGCCCCTCTGTCATCAAAAGCCAACAGATGGGAGGCTGTGGGGGCCTCCAGAGAAAAAGGCTGAGCGCTGGGTCCTCTAACTGCCAGCTCAGGGAAAGGAAGAGTGTCCCTGTTCAGCCACAAAAAAGGGTGGAAAGGAAACCAAAGAGCAGTGGCCAACTGCCCAGCCCCGACATCAGACGCCAGCAGCTCCCCACTCTACAGTACAGTATCAACACAGCTCAGAGTTTACAAAGCTGCCCTGGGACAAGACAGTACCTCCCGGAAGCGATCGCTAACAAGAAGCTCCAGAAGCTCTTCCTCAAACTTCTCACGAGAGGGATAGAAGGTGAAGAATAAATCATCCAAGTAGCAGGTGACAGGCTTCTGCAGGCATGGCTTACGAAGCACATCACCTGAAACGAGAGGGCCACAGACAGGTCAGCCTGTGAAAGACACCCAGAGGCACCCAGGGGGGCTCCTGCCTGTCTGAGGTCTGGGGCCATGGATGGTGGGATCCATGGGCAGGAAAGAAAGCTGGAGCCCACCACTCGGACAGAACACACAATTAAAATCCACCAGGCTTCACACCAAACGGCGGAATTGATTAAACAAATGTAAATTTCACTTGCAGTCCAAATTCCACCCCAAACTTCCTCCAGGAACAAATTTTATAATTTGGCAATTCATAGAACACAGAACACAAGATGCAAAGCAACAACACAGCCAACTACATCACTTCTACAGAGTTCACCTCGACCCCCCTGGAGACACACCTGAGCCTATCAGGGAACAACCAGAACACCAACTGGGCTGACACCTGGGAGCCCCAAGCCTGGCCTAGAGGCACATCCCAGGTGCTAAGCTCCTTGGGGAGAGGTGGGACAGTGGTCCCGATGGCTCAGCAGTGCCTGGCACAGAGCAGGTCCATGACAGATGTGGGCCAAGACAGGGAGAGATCCAGGACTGTTAAATGGCTCCTCCAGGGGCTCTGGGACAAGGGCAGAGACAGAAAGAGGAAGGTAAAGCCAACAGTCTCTCCATCACCGCACAGCCCCAGGTAGCCTGATCCCCCCTTCCCCATCCTCTTAACCTTTAGCCTTTCTGACACCCAGCCTACTTCTGTCTCTTCCTACATTTTTATAATTATTTAAATATTTAGGTTCAGGGTCTTAGACTTTAAAAGCCAATTTCAAAGTTTAACATGAAAAAAAAAAGCTGAGCTAAAACTCAATGCTGACAAAACTGCAGTAAAAAGAACACTCCATTACCAAGCTGGAAGGTTCTACATCGGAAGACTGAGAGGCAGGTTCGTCTTTGTCTTCATACGTACCAAGAGCCTTCAAAACATCTCTACCATACCTCTGTCCCGGTAATTCACTTTTGTGAACCCAGTCAAAGAAAACAATCAAAGATGGAGGTAAAGAGTTATGTGCAAAGTGATTCATCAGAACATCATTTATAAGAGAAAAATCAGAAACAACCAAATGTTCAGCAATACAGGAAGGTTAAGACTATCATTCATCCATAAAAATGAAAACAAAAATCATACTTTCAAAGATCATTTAATGATGGAAAATAATCATGATAGTAAGATAGTATACAAAAGAATCAGATATACAAAAGAATCAAGAATAGTATACAAAACGATATATTCCACTGGATGCCAATTTTACTGACAAATAATTGCATTTATGTATATAACTACATATCGGCAGATGATGATCACAGATTATTTTATTTCTTTCTTTGTGGTTTTCTACATTTTCCCCATTGCAAATGTGTTCAGATTTGAGGCTTCTGAAAAGTATTAATTTCGTACTTTTTAAAAAAAGTATTTAAAGTAGGCCAGTTGATGAGAACCAGTTAAAAGTACAGGAAATGTGTAAAGCCCAGTCTTTTATTAAATTGTCAAGCATGTATCTGGAGCACATGCTGAACTGGGGGGCTCCTGTGCATGGCACGCAACACAACATGCACAGCCATGCCTGTGCCCATCAGGGGACTCTGCTGCAGCCATGCCTGGCACCCATGGTGGGGGAGGGGGCTCTGCTGCAGCTGCAGAGTCAGAGAGAGAAAAGCAGAGGGAGGGGAGGTGGGGGGGCAACACTACTGCACTTCACCAGCTCCACGCCCAAGGGGCAGGAAGGTTGTGTGTCCGGGACAGTGCTAAGGAACAGGCCACAGCTGAGCCGTCCACCGTCCCCAGCAGCTCCCCCAGCTGAGGCTGCATGGCCTGACAGGGCGCCAAACAGTCCTAGATGGACTCCTGCAGGATTTCAGAGAAGCCAGGCAGGAAGGGTAGCTGATGGCAAGTGAAAGTGGGAGGCAGCCAGGGTTCCTGGGGACACCTCCAAAGCTCGGCAACACCCCCAGATGAACAATGAGAGGGTCAACCACAAAGCAGTCCAAAAGGGGAGTAGGCAGGAGAGAAAGCACATGAAGCAGAACAGCTACAAATCCCAGAGCCAAATCCCAGCTGAAGCACCCACTGTCAAGAAAACTGAGAAAAGGAAAAATTAGGGAAAAAATGAAAAGGAAAACATCTTTATTTTTGCAGGCTACATTTTTCAGTGAGCATAAAATAATTGCACTCTCCAAATTAATTTATTATGCTCAAAAAAAAAGGGCAAATGCAAAAGCACTTTTCTGAGGGCTATTTCAGCATTTTTAGAGCATGGACGCCTTTTCCCCCAGCTCTGGCTCAAGGCATTCTGTTTTTTAGCAGTACATGCTCCTTGAGAACAAGGACGACTCGCTTGCTAGTTTCCACAGAGACATTCTGTTCTTCACTGCAGCAAAATCCCTGGGCTAAAAGATCTGGCCAGAGAGCAGGAGGCCCAGGCACTCAGGAGCTGGGGGGCTCCACTCCCCACACTCCCAGCCTCCTGGGCAGGAGGGAAGCAGCAGCCCCCAGAGCTCCATGTGCTCCCAGTGAGACCCCTGTACCTCCCACTTCCACACTCTCAGCCTCAAGACCAGAACAGTCTCATGGTGCCCCCTCAGGGCAGGAAGCCTGTCACCCCAGGGCACCCCACCACTACCACCACCAGACACTGCAGGTGACGAGCCGCCTCCTGCGGCTGCCCACGGAAGGCACATGGATGATGGACAGACACCCCTGTCACCCTGGTGGTCCTTCCACCCTGCAACAAAGGCACCTCCAAACTGAATCCACCTCAGCATCTCACCTTCTACTGCGGGGGACAGAAAAGCACCAGACAGACAGTGTTCATCTGTACTCAATTTTAACTCGATGATCTACAAAACCATAAAGGGGACATTCTGTGCCCCTTTGGCCTTGCCCATCACAGCCTGGCGCTCCTTGCGGAGGCCTTGCTTAAGCCCCTGCCCCAGTGGGCTGGCCAGGTGGGTGACACCCAGCAAGACTGCACGGCCCCCAAGACAGAAAGCTGCTCACGTGCTCAAAAGCACCTCGGACAGTGAAAAGACAAACCAACCAGCCTCCTTTCTGTAGGCTGCAATGAAAATAGAAGGAAAAACCAACATCAATTACTTGACTCAAACACCCTAGGACTCCTGGCTAGAAGAAAAGCCAAGCGCTCTTGCTAGCTCTTAATAGCACAAAAGCCAAGCTGCTCAGCGTGAAAGGTCGTGTGCAGGGAACAGGCCGCAGGAAAAGGAGACAAAAGGAGAACGGGGGAGGGGGAAGTGGCGGGGAGTGCCCTGTCCAGATGGCAGCCCAGAGCACAGCAAAGGGCCAGCTCCCAGAATGGGAGACACCAGCAGCCAGCTCTGGAAGCCCACGGCCCTCCGAGCCCAGCAGCCAGAGAGCCCACGAGGGAGCTGAGCCAGAGACCTCAGCTGCTCCGAGTGGAGGAGAACAGGCCAAGCGGACACGGCCGCTGCGTAAAGGGCTGGGGTGGAAGGGCACAACCACAGGACACCCCATCTTGACTCTGCTTCCCTAGTTGACTACGCTGTCCACAAGGGCAGGCAGAGTCCGTGCCACCCACGGGTAATGGTGAATTGCACATCCAGACACAGGGAGAGGTACAGGCAGAGGTTAATGGCACAGGCTCTGGAGCCAGGAGGCGGGGCATGAAACCTGGCTCCCGCTTGTGGCCCTGGCCGTGACTTCTGATGCCTGCAGAGAGAGGTGATAGCACCCAGACCATAACGTTGCCATGAGGACCGGATCAGTACAGAGCCTGCCCTGACAACAGTGAACTGAGAACAGAACTTAGAAAGGGAGGTGGGGGTGAGGAGTGCTGGTAGATGTGCAGGTGCAGACAGACAGACCAGCAGGCAGGTAGGGGGCCTCTGACATGTGCTAATGTCACAGCCTGTCCTAAGATGGAACCTCTTGGTGCTTGAAAATGTAACCCTCCTCAAGGTGTCACCCAGCTACCTGATGCTTAAAGAACAGAAACTGCCCTTGTGATGGGCAGGGACCACTTTTTAGACCGATTGCTTTTAGGGCCCTGCTCAGGTGGGCAACAGCTCAGCCAAAGGGACGGAGCCATGGGGGTTGGGGATGGTGGCCAAAGCCCTGTGCTCCAGGGCTGCACAGGCCCTGCAGTCATAGCCACCCCATGGCAAGGGGCACACAGGCCCCCAGGAGGAGCCATGAGGAGCAGCCACAGAGCGTCAGAGCCGGTCTGCAGGAGAGGAGCAGTGAGGGGGCGTCTCCTGCATGGGAGGCCACAGGAAGGCAGGACGGGCTTTACCAGGTGTTCTAGTTTGCTAATGCTGCCAGAATGCAAAACACCAAAGATAGATTGGCTTTTATAAAAGGGGGTTTCTTTGGTTACACAGTTACAGCCTTAAGGCCATAAAGTGTCTAAGGTAAGTCATCAACAATTGCGTACCTTCACTGGAGGATAGCTAATGTGTCCAAAAAACCTCTGTTAGCCAGAAAGGCAAGTGGCTGGTGTCTGCTCTGAAGTTCTGGGTTCAAAATGGCTTTCTCCCAGGACATTCCTCTGTAGGCTACAGTTCCTCAAAAATGTCACTCTCAGTTGCTCTTGGGGCATTTGTCCTCTCTTAGCTTCTCAGGAGCAAAAGTCTGCTTTTAATGGCCATCTTCAAACTGTCTCTCATCTGCAGCTACTCTCTCAGCTTCTGTGCAGTCTTCAAAGTGTCCCTCTTGGCTATAGCAAGTTTGCTCCTTCTGTCTGAGCTTATATAGTGTTCCAGTGAACTAATTCAGACTCACCTTGAATGAGTGGGGTCACATCTCCATGGAAACTATCCAATCAGAGTCATCACCCACAGTTAGGTGGGTTACATCTCCATGGAAACACTCAAAGAATTACAATCTAATCAACACTGATACATCTGCCCACACAAGATTACATCAAAGACAATGGCATTTTGGGGGACATAATACATTCAAACGGGCACACCAGGTCACTCATAGCCAGGAGCAGTGTGAAAGAGCAGGCTCCAGGCTAAGGAGCCACATCTGCAGTGGGATCTGTAGTGGGTGGAACCTTCCAGACCCTGGAGGGCCTGAGGGGCCAGGCAGGGCTGGCTCTGCAGAGGTCGGCACCTTCCTTCTCACCCAGCCTTCCCTGGCTTGCCACCGACCCGCTCTGTGACCCGCGGTAAGCTAGGATGGAGAATGTTAGGCTCAGCAGGCACGTGCAAGATGCCTCAGCCAAATAAGTAAATAAAGCAGAGCCCCACAGTTGTTTGTCTCAGCCGGTCCACTCTAGAATCTAGACTCCACCTTCAAACAGAAGACTCACGTAGGCAACACGAATTTTATAGTAGCTTTATTTATGATTGCCAAAAATTGGAAGCAACCAAGATGCCTTTCCATAGAGGAATGGACTAACAAGCTACAGAATATTAGTCAGTGATAAAAAGAAATGAGCTAGAGAACCACAAAAAAAACGTAGCGGCATCTTGAATGTGTATTGCTAAGTCTTCAAAGTCTTCAAAGGCTACAGACTATATGATTCCAACTAGATGACACCATGGAAAACGCAAACCTACAAAAAAAACTCATGGTAGCCACGGGCTGGGTGGGGTGCAGGGATGACTTGAGCAGGGGAAACAGGATGTGTTCAGGTGATACTGTAATGTAGATGTGTGACATTATGCATTTGTCCAAACCTGCAGACCTGGACAACATGCTGAGTGAACCCTGGTGTAAACTATAGACTATGCATCAATATTGGTTCATCAGTTAGCAAATGGACCACATGCATGCAAGATGTTAATGAAGGGGGAAACTGTTTGCAAGAGCAGGCCACACGTGCTAGAGGAGGGGTTTCAGTCAGCCTACATCCCTTCTCACTCACCGAGATTTGACAAGTCTTCTCCCTGACAGGGTAAATACACTAATAAATCATTCAAACACTCCTGTCTGAATGCCTTCAGCTTCAAAAACCACTGACACCATTTTGCCTTGGGGCCAAGTTCCCATTTCTCACCCGTGACAGAACTGCGCATCTCCGATGTGCCTCCATGGAGAACCAACAGCCATGCACTCGCCGGCATGGCTGCCACTTAGCCTGCCCACACAGCGACATGGGTCCTTCAGTCCCCGGTGGTAGACAACACTGGGCAAAAAGGCCAGGAAGAACTGAGAGAAATTCAACGAGCGTCTCCTAAAGTAGCTGTTAAAAATTAAACCTTGAGTATAGTATCTTCGGGAGGGCAAATACTTCACAGAACTTCTCGTGGCTTCCATCTGACAGTTCAACCTTACCCCAGGTTCAGAAAGGCTCAGCACAACACTCCCATCGTGAGACTGAGAGGCTTGGAGCTCCCCTCGGGACAGCGCAGACCCTCTAACTCCAAAGTCAGAAGCTTCCAGCTGTCCTGGGCCACCGTCACCCACAGGAAGTCGGTCCAGCAATCGAGATGGCAGCCCAACGTAAAGATGACCCAGCCCCAAACAGCCACCATGCGGAGGGTGAGAGACCCTCGGCCTTGGCTCAGATGGCTGTGGATGAGCCCGCCCACTGTGTGTGCCCAGCTCCTGCCGGAGCCTGGCCCAGGGGAGATGCTCGACCAGCACTTGCTGATGGAGCACCCACTGCTTGTAAAAAAAAATACTATTTCACACCCAAGCAACCCAACGAGATGGCATCATTATCCCTACTGCACCGATGAGTAAATTTAGGGCCAAGAGTTTAACCAACTTGCCTTCAGTCACCCAGGGAGGCAGTGACGAGCCGGCCCTCTCACCCATCCCCATCTCACATCCAAACCCAGACCAAGAGCCTCACACTGGGCAAGATGGTGAGCAGCACAATTCAGGACTCCACACTCACACAGAAGCTGTGAACAACCAGCAAAGCTTCAGAAAACAGTTAAAGGACGGCAGCAACAGGATGAGCACCAAATCAAGAACAAGGCAACCCAAAAGCGGTGGGATCGCATGGTGCCTGGCTGGCCCCTCCCCCACCCCTCACCTGTGCGGGTCCCAGTGTGGGTCCTGATCCTGGTTCCAGTGGGAGCACAGTGGCCTCATGCACATGCTGGGAACATGTATGTCTGGCCTGATCTGTCTGGGGGTGGCCTGAGGGACTCACTGTCCCAAAACATGCCCTGCGTGTACAAGGCAGCTCACCGAGCTGTCCTACAAAATGCTGTGGGGGAGCAGTCAGGTGGCTGCCTGGGGCAAGATGCTGCTGGTTGTAGGACATGCAGTGCACTGCCCAGGCTGTGAGGAAACTGTTACCTGGAAAGAGGGGACATTCAGCATTCCAGGGCCACATGCACACATGCCTAAGACAAGCCAGGCCCAGAAAGAGTCAGGTGGCCCCTCTGCTGCAGCCTGGAGCTAGTGTCTAAACTCTTGTGTGGTATAAACCCTGAATTCATACAAGCTTAAGGAATAGATGCCTCCGAGTCTAAATTCCAGCAATAACACAATAAACTATCAAAATGTCCAGGTTTCAATAAAAGATTACCAGTCATACATGGAAGCAGAAAGTGACGGCCCAGGTGAAGAAGAAGATCAAAGCATTAGAAAACATCAGTGAGGAAGACCAGACCTGGCACATGTCAGAGAAAAACTTGAAAAAAATGATCTTAATTATGCTCAAAGAGCTAAAGGAAAACATGGACAAAGCACTAAAGGAAACCAGGAAAAGTGTAGATGAAAATAAAAAGATCAACAGAAAGATGAAAATTATCAAAAGGAACCAAACAAACCTGAAGACCACAGTAACAGAAATTAAGCACTCCCTAGAGGGGCTCAACAGCAGATTGGAGCTAGCAGAAGAAAGAACCAGAGCACCTGAAGATGAGACAACTGAAATCATTCAGTCTGAGAAGCAAAAGGAAAACAATACAATGAAGAAAAGTGAACAGAACCTGAGGAACCTGTGGGACACCCTCAAGCACAGCAATATACGCAATGTGGGAGTCCCAGAAGGAGAAGAGAGAAGGGGGCAGAGAGAAAATTAGAAGAAATTATGGCTGACTACTTCCCAAATTTAGCAAAAGCCATGCATCAGAGGCACTCGACAAACTTCAAACAGGATAATCCCAAGGAGATCCATGCTGCAGCATATTAAAATCAAACTGTCACATGCCAAAGGTAAGGATAGAATTCTGAAAGCTGCAAAAAAAGAAGCCACATGTCACATACAAAAGGGCCTCAATACGGTTAAGTGCCAATTTCTCATTGGAAACCAGGGAGGCAAGAAGGCAGTGGGATAACATAAAGTGCTGAAGGCAAAAATGCTGACCAAGAATTCTATATATGGCAAAACTGTCTTTCAAACACGAGGGAGGGATTAAGACATTCCCAGATAAACAAAAGCTGAGGGAGTTTGTCACCACTAGACCAGCCCTACAGGATGCTAAAGAGAGTTCTGTAGATGAAAGGAAAGGACGGTAGACAATAGATCAAAGCCGCATGAAGAAATAAAGATGCCCAATAAAGATAATGTCATGGGTAAATATTAATGCCAGAACTGGTGTTATGCTTGGTTTTAACTCCGCTTTTTACTTCTTATGGGATCTAAAAGGCAAATGCATAAAATATAATGAGAAATCAGTGGTTTGGGACTCATAATGTATAAACATGCAATCTGTGACAAGAACTACATTAAGGAGAAGAAGGAGTTTAGGAACAGAGTTTGTACAGGCATACTTCATTTTATCATGTTTCACTATATCGCACTCTTCACAGATACTGCATTTTTTACAAGATGAAGGTTTGTGGCAACCATACACAAAGCAAGTTTATCGGCGCCACTTTTCCAACAGCATGTGCTCATTTTGTGTCTCTGTGTCACACCTGGGTGATTCTCACAATATTTCAAGGTTTTCCATTATTATTATATCTGTTATGGTGATCTTTGATGTAACTATTGTAATTGTCTGGGGGCGGGGTGAGGTGGGGAGGCTACGAACTGCGCCCATGTAAGATGGTGGACTTAATCAAATGTTGTGTGTGTTCCGACTGCTCCACTGACCAGCCATTCGCCAGTCTCGCTCCCTCTTCTTGGGCCTCCCTATTTCCTGACTCACAGCAACACTGAAATCAGGTCAGTTAATAACCCTACGAGGGCCACCAAGTATTCTAGCTAAAGGAAGAGTCACACATCTTGCTTTAAGTCAAAAGTTGGAAATGATTAAGCTTAGTAAGGAAGGCATGTCAAAAGCCAAGACAGGCCAAAAGCTAGGCCTCTTGTGACAAGTAGCTGAATTATGAATGCAAAGGAGAAGTTCCTGAAGGAAATTAAAAGTGCCACTATCACGAACACACAAAATGATAAGAAAGCAAATCAGCCTTATTTGCTGATGTGGAGAAAGTTGTGGCAGACTGGATAGAAGCCAAAACCAGCCACAACATACCCTTAAGCCAAAGCCTAATTCCAGAGCAAGGCCTAACTCTCTTCAATTCTCTGAAGGCTGGAGAGGTGAGAAAGCTGCAGAAGACAAGTTCAAAGCCAGCAGAGGTTGGTTCAGGGTTTAAGGAAAGAAGCCATCTCCATAACATAACAGTGCAAGGTGAAGCAGCAAACGCTAATGCAGAAGCTGCAGAAAATTATCCAGATGATCTAGCTATGATCACTGAATTGAATTTCTAAGGGAAGAAGATGCCATCTAGGACTTTCATAGTTAAGAGAAGTCAAGGCTTGGCTTCAAAGCTTCAAAGGACAGGCTAACTCTTGGTAGGGACTAATGCATCTGGTGACTAAGTTGAAGCCAATGCTCAGACACAATTCTGAAAACCCTGGGGTCCTTAAGAATTATGCTAAACCTACTCTATGTTCCATAAATGGAACAACAAAGCCTGGATGACAGCCCATCTGTTTACAACATGGTGGACTGAATATTTTAAGCCCACTGTTGTTTTTTGTTTTTGTTTTTTTATAATTTGCCAGATACTCTTTTAATGAGAATAATAGAAGACAAAAAAATCTTTTTTCTATAAACTGTCTTTTTCTAAACTAATGATTTGCTTTTTATGTATATATATATATATTTTATTGTGAATGTTCACATCCCATACAACTATCCAAAGATCCAAAGTGTACAATCAATTGCACATGGACCATGATACAGCTGTGCGCCCATCACAATTAATTTGTTTCAATTTTTAGAACATTTTGATTACTCCACAAAAGAAATAAAGACAAAAAGAAGGAAACTAAAACCCTCCCATAGCCCTAACCACCCCCACTCCATTACTGATTCATAGTTTTGGTATAGTACGTTTGTTACTGTTGATAAAAGAATGGTAAAATACTACTAACTGTAGTATACAGTTTGCAATAGGTATATATTTTTTCCTATATGCCTCTCTATTATTAACTTCTAGATATAGTGTCATGCATTTGTTCTAGTATGTGAGAGAGATTTCTAATTTTGTACAGTTAACCATGGACACTGTCCACCACAAGATTCACTGTTTTATACATTTCCATCTTTTAACCTCCAACCTTCCTTCTGGTGACATATGTGACTCTGAGCTTACCCTTTCCACTACCTTCACACACCATTCAGCACTGTTAGTTACTCTCACAACAGGCTACCATCACCTCTGTCCATTTCCAAACATTTAAGTTCACCCTAGTTGAACATTCTGCTCATAGTAAGAAACTGCTAACCATTCTTTAGCCTCATTCTATATCCTGGTAACTTATATTTCATGTCTATGAGTTTACATATTATAAGTAGTTCATATCAGTGAGACCCTGTAACATTTGTGTTTGTGTGTGTGTCTTATTTCACTCAATATAGTGTCCTCAAGGTTTCTTCATCATCCCCTTTTTTTTTAAGATGGTTTTGTTCACACACCATACATCATCCTAAGTAAACAATCGGTTCCCTGTATAGTCAAGTATTTATGTATTCAGCACCATCGCCACTATCTATATAAGGACATCTCCATTTCTTCCACAAAGAAGGAGGAAGAGTCAAAGAAGGCAGAGAGACAAAAGAGAGAGAGAGACAGAGAGAAAAGCAAAACAAAACATGGCAGCTAGAAAGCAACAAAAGGAAAGATAGCATTAATCTAAAGTAGAATAAAGAGCCAGACATCATCACTAATGCCAGGAGTCCCATAACCTTCCCCTATTCCCGCACCCTCCATATGCATTTAGCTTTGGTATATTGCCTTTTTTGTATTAAAGGAAGCATAATACAATGTTCCCGTTAATTATAATCTCTAGTTTGCATTGATGTATTTTCCCCCAATCCCACCCTATTTTTAACACCTTGCAATGTTCACATTCATTTGTTCTACCTCATGTAAAAACATATTTGCACCTTTTATTACAATCATTGAGCATCCTAGGTTTCCCTGAGTTACACAGTCCCAATTTTTATCCTTCATCTTTTGTTCTGGTGTCCCACATGGTCCCAACCTTCCTCTTTCAACCATACTCACAGTCATCTTTGTTCAGTGTACTTACAGTGCTGTGCTACTGTCTCCCAAAATTGTTTTCCAAACCTCTCACTCTTGTCTTTTCCTGTCTGCAGTGCTTCCTTTAGTGTTTCCTGTACAGCAGGTATCTTGTTCACAAACTCCGTCATTGTCTGTTTGAGAATATTTTAAGCTCTCCCTCATATTTGAAGGACAGTTTTGCTGGATATAGGATTCTTTGTTGGTGGTTTTTCTCTTTTAGCATTTTAAATATATCACCCCACTTCCCTTTTGCCTCCATGGTTTCTACTGAGAAATCCACACATAGTCTTATCAAGCTTCCTTTGTATGGGATGGATTGCTTTTCTCTAGCTGCTTTCAGGATTCTCTCTTTATCACTGACATTTGATAATCTGATTATTAAGTGTCTTGGCATAGGCCTATTAAGACCTATTCTGTCTGGAGTACGCTGCACTTCTTAGATCCGTAATTTTATGTCTTTCATAAGAGATGGGAAATTTTCATTATTTCCTCTATTATTGCTTCTGCCCCTTTTCCCTTCTCTTCTCCTTCTGGGACACCAATAACACGTACATTCTTGCTTTTCGTTTTGTCCTTAAGTTCCCAGAGACGCTGGTCGCATTTTTCCGTTCTTTTCTCTATCTGTTCTTTTGTGTGTAGGCTTCAGGTGCCTCATCCTCCAGTTCCTGAGTGTTTTCTTCTGCCTCTTGAGATCTGCTGTCGTATATTTCCACTGTGTCTTTCATCTTGTGTTGTCCCTTTCATTTCCATAGATTCTGCCAGTTGGTTTTTCGAATTTTCAACTTCTACCTTATGTATGCACAGTGTTTTCATTATACAGTTCATTTCTTTTGCCATATCTTCCCTAAACTTTTTGAATAGATTCAGTATTTGTTGTTTCAATTGCTGTATCTCAGTTGAAGCAACTTTGTTGCTTTGACTGGGCCAAAACTTCGTTTTTCTTAGTGTACGTTGTAGTTTTCTCTTGTCTAGGCATCTGGTGTCCTTGGTTACCCCAAACAGGTTTTCCCAGACCAAAAAGGGCTCAGGTGCCAGAAGGAAGAAACATTCAGTATCTCGTTTCCCTGAGAATGTGTCTTAGAAAATTCATACACCCTGTGAGGCCTCAGGTCACTGTGCTTTCCTGCCTAGCAGGTGGCACCTGTCAGCTTGTAGCTCCCAACTGGTGTAAGGAGGTGTGGTCCATGGCTGTTTTCCCCAAGGCTCTGGGGTCTGGTTCTGAATGGAAGGTGAGTAGTAGAGCTGGTCCCCACCTCTTTCCTCTTAGGGAAGATACACCCCCTGGGGAAAGGTCATTTACATTTGAAAAGTCTCTCTGCCTGTGCTATCTCCACCCTTGTCTGGGTCAGAGTGCTGGGAACTGAAAATGGCTGAGGCTTTCTCCACCAAGCCAAAACAGGGACAGAAAGCCCCCTTCAGGGCCAGTCCACAGCCATGCTCTGGCTCTCTAAGGTCAGTTGTCACCCAAAGCTGCTGTATGAGCAGTCCACCTTTGCTAATTAAAACCCCAGGTGGAGCTCATCTGAGATGTATTCACTTGCTCAGAGAGAGCTGCTCTCTAGCACCATGAGGCTTTGCAGCTCAGGCTGTGGGGGGAGGAGCTCCTGGCTTGGATTCACAGTTTTTACTTACTGATTTTATGCTGCGATCTCAGGCAATCCTCCCAATTCAGGTTGGTGTATGATGAGTGGCCAGTCACGCATGTCACCCCACAGTTATTCCAAATTATTTACTAGTTGTTTCTGGTTTATTAGTTGCTCCAGGGGGGCTAACTAGCTTCCACTCCTCTCTATGCCACCATTTTAGGACCTCTCCATGATGTGCTTTTAATCACAATTACTGTATAAGACGTTTCCTTCTTTTGCAAAATGAATAAATACAAGAGCAAAGGTTAAACACGTGACCTGCCCCGTGATTTGAAAAATAAAGCAAGCCTGTTTTTTATAGTATTTTTAAAAATCAGATGTACTCCCAAATCCTTCCAAAGAATAATTTTGAAGATGACTCAAATGGAGGAGAAAAAAAGAGAGAGACCATTACTTTACATCTGCTTTAAATAATTTTTTATATTTCTTCAGGTGGTATCTTTCCTCTCTGGAATTCATATCTTCACAAAATAGCTGAATTTAAAATATTTCTAATGAACAAATTAACGGGAGAAAAGAAAATATTTATTAGACACATATGCATAAACTTTACCATAACCAAGTATGCATATCAAAAAGACAAACTTTAAAAAGTACAAAAAAAGGTGAGAAAAACCCAGAAATTACAGAAAAGAAAATTGAATTTATTTAATGAAAAACTAGAATAAAAATTAGCAAATACACAAAAAATATACACACAGCAGCAGCACAGAGTGATGACTCACAAAAGGGAAAAGCAGAGGTCAGAGACCACTCAACATGGCTTGTCAGTTTAAGGAGGGATATAAATTAAAAAATAATTCCTTTCAAAATATGACTCTTGATGGAGATGTACAACGAGATAAATGTTGCTTCCATGCCTAACACAACCTCCATTCTGTAGTCCATGGATTAAGGAGTCATTTCGACTTTCAAGCCTTATTTATTAAATACTTTTCATGAGGTCAAAGCTGTCATAGATATTGATTCCTCTGATGGGTCTGGGAAGAGTAAACTGAAAATCTTCTGGAAAAGATTCATCATTTGTTCTAGTTTGTTAATGCTGCCATTATGCAAAATACCAGAAATGGATTGGGTTTGATAAAGGGGATTTTTTTGGTTACAGGTTTACAGTCTGAAGGCCATGAAAATGTCCAAATGAAGGCATCAACACAAGTATACCTTCACCAAACAAAGGTCAATGTGTCTAGAAAAACTCTGTTAGCTGGAAAGGAGCATGGTTGGCATCTGCTGATCCTGGGTTATGTTCCAACTCCTCTCTCAGCTCCTGTGTGTTCTTCAAGATGTTGCTCTTGGGGCGTTTTGTCCTCTCTTAGCTTCTCCAGAGCAAACTCTGGGCTAATATCTCCAAAGCATCAGCAAAAGTCTGCTTTCAATGGCCATTTCCAAAATGTCTCTCTAGGCTACAGCAGCCCTGAGCTCCTCCTGTCTGAGCTTTCATAGGTTCCAGTAAACTAATCAAGACCCACAGTGAATGCATGGGGCCACACCTCCATGGAAATAATGTAATCAAAGGTATTACCCACAGTTGGGTGGGTCATATCTCCATGGAAACAATCTACTCCAAAGATGCCAACCTAATCAACACTAATATGACTGTCCCCACAAGACTGGGCAAAATACATGCAAACCAACACACCATTCTAGATGCCATTAAGAACATTCTCAATTCATGGGAGAGGGTCAAAATATCAATACGAACAGGACTTTGGTGGAAGTTGATTCCAACCTTCATGGATGATTTTGAAGGGTTCAAGACTTCAGCAGAGGAAGTAACTTCAGATGTGGTAGAAACAGCAAGAGGACTAGAATGAGAAGTAGAGCCTGAAGATTTGACTAGGTTGCTGCAATCTCATGATAAAACTTGAACAGATAAGAAGTTGTTTCTTACAAATGAGCAAAAAAAAAGTCGTTTCTTGAGATGGAAGCTATTCCCAGTGAAGATGCTGTGAAAATTATGGAAATGACAGCAAGGGATTCAAAATATTCCAAAAGCTCAGTAGTCAAACCTGCAGTGGGGTCTGAGAGGACTGACTCCAATTCTGAAAGAAGTTCTACTGTGGGTAAAATGCTATCAAGCAGCATTGCATGCCACAGAGAAATCAATTTTTCATGAACAGAAGAGTCAATTGATGTGGTAACCTTCACTGTTGTCTTATTTTAAAAAATTGCTACAGTCACCCCAACCTTTAGCAACCACCATCTGGACAATCGGCACCATCAACACCAAGATGAGACCCTCCACCAGGAAGATGATTACAACTGTCCAAAGGCTGAGAGGATGGTGAGATTTTTTAGAAATAAAAAATCTTTAATTAAGGTATGTACACTATTTTTTAGACATAATGCTTAACAGACTACAGTATAGTGTAAACACAACTTTTATATGCACTGGGAAACCAAAAAACTCTCATGACTTGCTTTATTGTGATATCTGCTTTCCCAAGGTTGTCTGCAACTGAACCTGCGGTATCTCCGAGGTGTACCTGTATATACTATTGAGGTAAAGTTGGTATCAAATAAGATGCTTACAGATTTAGGAGGTTAAATTTAAGCCTCATGGTAACTACATACAAGCTTGTAGAGAGAGAAATCAGCGTACAGGTCGCCAGAAGCAGGGGAACAGGGAGTGAATGCAAAATGGGTGGTATAGAGTTTCTCTTTGGGGAGATAGGAAAGTTTTAGTAATGTAAGGTGGTGACCATACCACAAAATTGTAAAGGTGATTAATTCCATTGAATAGTGTGCCTGGGAGGGTTGAGATGGGAAATTATGTTGTGTGTATGTTCCCACAATTAAAAAAAAAAAAAAGAGCAACTAAAGAGACAATGACAAGTAAATGCAATACATGATCCTGGATGGGATCCAGCAAGGGAGGAGAAAAGGTTCAAGAGGACATTAATGGGACATGAAAAAACTGGAATACAGACTTAAGCTTTATATAAATGTTAAATTTCTTAAAATTGACAACTGCACTTAAGGTGGTTACATAATAAATGGTTATCCTTGTTCTTAGGAAATGTACATGGTAATATTAAGTGTTTAAAGAAGCATGATGTATATATAACCTACACTCAAGTGGTCAGAAAAGGGACTGATAGACAGATGGATAGGTGGACAGATCAAAAGATTTGATATGGCAAATGTTAAAATTGGTGGAGCTGAGTATCTGGGGGGGGTAGAGTATGTTGGAGTTCTCTGTATGGGGTTTGTATTATTTTTATAACTGTCCTGTAGGTCTGAAAGTATTTCAAAATTAAGTTAAAAAAAAATCCAACATACAAGGACAAAAGGAGTCCCCACCCTTCTATTACAGACTAATTCCTTGGTTAACTTAGAAAAGGCAAACAGCACATTGTTATGAACACACAACAGCACAGGTTGAAATTTAAAGCCTTCTATTGCCCCCAAGTGATTATCAGTTAAATTACAACTAAATCCCACTAGTGAAAACAACATAGAGAGAATTTCTTCTCCTAAACACAACTGTCCATCATCCCCCCTTTCCTGGCTCCGAGACCCCTGGTAGACCTTCCCGGAGGAGCAGAGCCCGGGCGCGTGGCTCCAGCCTCCCTCGTCCACAGAGCATGACCTTCAGGGAGACAGAACTCAGGAGCGAAGCCTGTTTCCTGCGACCGCCATGGTTACCCGTGTTTCTGACCTGCCCTCCCTCTGCTGGCAGCCCAGGGAACAGAGGTGAGGCTGAGGCGAGGCCCAGGCCTGGCCCCATGGCGGGGACGGTGAACTGCTCGTTCTGGAACCGGCTGACACATCAAGTGGAGAGACGGGCTTCGTAACATCACAGTGACCTGCCTTGACAGCACCTGCTTTGGAAAGGGAAACTGCACCACTCCCTTTAATCCAATGAACAGACCCACTCAAGAAGCAGTTCCCTGTGGCGTCAGTTATCGGACAGAAGCAACCCCATGACCTGTGTCTCAGTGAAACTGAGTGATGCAACCAATGACAAGGGCAACTCCTGGGCCCGGGTGAGCTCAGGTTAGCTAAGGAAGGAATTCAAGGGAGAATTATGTTCACCTCAAAAATAAAACACAGAGCTCGCAAAGTATTTTACCCTCTGGGATTATTTTTTAAAGAAGACACTTCTTTGTGGAGGCTGCTTGGCGGAAGGGAAAGGAAATCCTGCACCATGAAGACAGGCCCCCAGTGAGAGCGGGAACCCCAGGCCCCACAGCTGAGCCCCTGGGAGCTGGGTCTCTGGGCTCTGCCAGGCCTGACTGGGAGTCCTTCAATGACAGGAAAAACCCCACTCAGGTTGAAGTAAGGCTTCTTTTTCAAAGTCTCTCTCAGAACACTGTTGTTTGCAAAGCACTGAAACAGCAGCTTCTTTTTCAGCCACAGATCACACGGACAAGTCAATAAAAAGCCACAGCACACGAGGCTGATGAGCCAATCCACACCTAGGCTGGAAAGCCAATGCCAGCTCCAAATGGGGTCCCTCCCACTGGCAGCACGCCAACCTCAAATCGGCTCAGCTCCAAGCCACCAGTGGTCTTTAAAACCAGAAAAACATGAGGCAACTGTGAAATCAGAAAAAGATCTTCAGCACATTTAGAATCACTTCTCAGAGGGACAGGCTGTATCTCTATTTCCATGCTGTGGTCTCACAGCCCCACTGTCTGTCCATCCGTCCGTCCTGCTTATTGAGGCCAACCCAAAGCAATACATGTGCACGTGCACACACACTCACGCCTCTTGTTCTGAATTCTGAAGGTCAGGGTCACAAGAGGAAGGGACCCACGGCTGGGGTTCCGCTGGCCTCTGCTGCTCGCTGTGAGCTCCCCAGTGGCATCAGGGAACCAAAAGGGCTGCTCTCCGCCCCAGGCTGACCTCGCTGCCTTCCAGGTAAGTCCAGAACTGGAGAGTCCAGATTTCTCCAGAAACTCTAAGGACTGTGCTCCTCTCTGATCCACTTGCCCCTGACCTCAGCAGACAACACTCTCGGACAGCAGGCCAGGGCTATGCCTCACAAGCGCTCGGCTCTACTGGCAGTTGCTGCCACCTACCGGCCTGGGTCTGCGCGGCACTGAATCCGGCACCGAGTCCCAGTCTCCCCAATCAGAGCTGAGGGAGCGCAGGCCCCCCCACTGACAGCTTCTGGGAGGTGGTGGAACTTGAGGCAACAGAAGCCTTCCTGGTGCAATGTGTGCTGAGCCCCACACGTGTCAATCCTGAAGACCATTTCTAACAATGCCAGCTTTCACTCCAGTGAGGCTGGGCAGGAGGAGGCCCTCCACCCCAGACCTGGCATCTGAAGCCTGTTGGGGTCACGACCAGCTCTACCCACTCCCTTTTAGGGCTGAAATGAGGCAAAGGGGCTGGGGCAGGGATCTCATCCTTGGTGGCTGCAAAGAATCCCAGTGCTGGTTCCAGGCACAAGCCCCTCCCTCGACATCCTGCCAGACTCTGCCAGAGTGGAAAAGCAGCACATGGGAAACACTAGACTAAAGGAAAGCAACCCCGTGGTGGCGACGCGCACTCACCAGATACAACTGATGGTGCTTCCACCCGCCACCTGTGCCCACGGCTAATCCCATCTTCAGGAAATGGGGGTCACGGTGCCCAGCTCCTCTCAGTGACCTCTCAACGATGGTGGCTGTCCCCACCTCACCATCCTTGTGAGTCACTGCACAAGCTGCGTGATCCCAAGCTTCTGCAGGCTTCCTCTGCCCACATGAGAAGGATGAACTCAAAGTGGACCCAAGCCTGGAAGGCTGCCCCACAGGACCACGGAGGCCGAGCCCAAGCCTGGTTGGTCATCCCGCCAACGGCATCCACAGACACTCCTGATGAATCTCTTCTTGCCCCACAAAGGCGTGAAGTGAAGGTGGGTTACAGCCTGTGCTGAAACAGTATGTTTAAGGGGCCACTGATCCCTGCACTTGTGATTTACAACCTGGAATCTTTTCTCCCTGACCCAGCTGGCCGAGAGCCCCTTAGCAGGCATTTGCGTGGACTCACGGCACACTTTACGGCTTTATGGAATCTTCCTGACTGCCTGCTGCCACTCAAGTTAGTGAGGACCATAATCAGAATCCATCCTCACCAAGACACACCCAGCTAACTGTGGGTGGCAGCTCCTCCTGGGCCAGACACTGCAGGGCCTTACCTGGGGGTTTTACTCTAGGATCCAGGATCGCCGAGCGCCTTTACAGGTGCACAGCTGACCTCGAGTGGGCGGAGTCCAGGTAGATGGCAGTCAGAAGCAATGGGGAGGGTGTGCACAGCCCTTTCTGTCACTTCTCTGCTGGGTGCTAGGGCTGCTACACACGTGCCATGTTCTGTGTGTGGCCATTGCCCACAGTTAGCTGGGTGTGCCTTGGTGAGGATGGATTCTGATTATGGTCCTCACTAACTTGAGTGGCAGCAGGCAGTCAGGAAGATTCCATAAAGCCGTAAAGTGTGCCGTGAGTCCACGCAAATGCCTGCTAAGGGGCTCTCGGCCAGCCGGGTCAGGGAGAAAAGATTCCAGGTTGTAAATCACAAGTGCAGGGATCAGTGGCCCCTTAAACATACTGCCGTTCCAGCCCAGGCTGTTCTCCCATCCACATACACCCCCACCCCTGCCCCTCAGCCCCCACCTCACCTGTGCCAGTGCCAGGGGCACCCTCTTCCCTGCTCTTCATGGGCAGTTTCATTCTCATCCTGTGGGTCCCGGCTTCAGTGCCGGCATCAGAGAGGTCCCCCTTAATCGCCCTTCCCACAGCAGGTCTCCCCACTCCTCTCGGGGAGAGCACTCGTCTCCACCTGCAATTCCCTCATCATCTGCTTCTGGGTGTCACCCACAGTAGACCATCAGTCCTACGCAGGTGAGGGCCACACCTGCCCTGTGCCCCATCATCACCCTGGACCCAGCACAATGGCTGACACAGAGCAGGCGCTGGCAGGGGCTTCAAGAACACAGGAGGCCGAGTGGAAATGAAAGCAGCTATGGCAGGGCTGACAGACACAGCTATGTGGGCAAGACATGTCACTCCACCAAGCCCGGTGCCAGCTGCCTCGACCAAAGACAGGGGCAGGGGTGAGCCCACCATCCACCATCCACCACCCAGGCAAGTCACTTCTTAAAAAGAGAAAAGAAAACTAAAAGGAAAAGAGAAGGTAAGGGAATTGGACGAGATGAAGGGTTTTCAAACTCAGGGAACCTTCCCTGAAGGTGACTGCCAGACTACCCAGATGGGGCTTTGGGGAAGGTGAGCAGGCAGGAGACCCCACTCCCTCCACCGCTCACCCAGAGCAGTGCCCCTTCCAACTACTCATTTGGGCTTCCACGTAGGATTTTGTTGGGAAAATAAAGGACCCGCTAAATGAGCTTTTGCAAAGCTGGGCCCTATGCTCTAGGATCTTCCCGTGGTCTGAGATCGGGGAGGCTCTGATCGTCTCTGGGCTGAGGCCCCCAGCTCCAAAGCCAGGCACACCCCCTTATACCCACAGTCCACTGCACAGCTGCCCCAGCCCCGCCAGCCCCACCCCAACCACTGGGCCTACCTCGTTGAAGACAATCCTGGGTGGCTGCCTCGAGAGCTGCATGACTGACTTCACCGTGGTCTTCCACATCCTCCCAAAGAAGTGTCAGTAGGTGACATCAAAGAGAGACATCCGCAGGTGGCACTCAGCCTCCGACAGCACCTCCAGCATTCTCTAGGAGATGGGAGGAGGGGGGGTGGCCCTGAGTCCTTGGGGCATGAGCTACCTCACGGCCACTCAGCATCCATGCCTGCTGTGTAGCTATCAGCACCCCAGTTTCCCTTGGGGAACTACCACTCCCCACTGCCACTGGCCTCAGTGGGATTATAAATCAAAATGTTCAGCCCTCCCACCAAGAGGTGGGCCCAGCCCATCAGAGCACAGAGATCCCCCAGCACACACAAGGCCCTAAGATGCCCTCAGAGCCACTGAGACACAGGAAAATCTGAACTGCCTGTCAGGACGCAGGCCCGGAGCTCCTGCAGCCAAGCTATCACTGTGAGGACCAAGAGACAGAAAGAGAATATGCCCAGGTCACATCGTGACTCTGGATCAAACCACACCCTGAAGCTTGTCCTCACTGTAGATTTGTCTGTGATATAGTTAAATTCTCTTAGCTTAAGCCTTTTGGATGGGCTTTTGGCCATTTGCAACCAACGACATCCATCCTAATACAATGAGAAACTTTAAATCCTCAACCTGTCAGATTATTTGGGGTGGTATAACAAAGAAAAAGCAGATCTTTGGGGACTGTGAAATCAGGGCTACAAATAGAGACCAAAGCATCCAGAGACTAAAACGCAGAGCCCTTTTCCCACAACTGCATGGTGCACGTTAGGCTTCTGCTTCTGGCCTTTTTAACTCTTTTGTTACTGGCTGCCATGGGCAATGGCTAAGTCTTGAGGTCTGTCCCCAGGGACAAACAGTCCTCTGTTTCCTTTCATTCATTCATTCAACAAGCAAGAATTAAGTTTCTATTCTCTGCCAGGCTCTGTTCCAGGCAGAACAGATACAACAGGGAACAAAGCAGACCAGCTCTGTTCTCATGGGGCTTACGTGATGAGAAGGAAGGGAGCGGTGCATTGGGAGGCCACTCTATGTCACCATTAGGTGACATCTGAGCTGAGAACTGAAGGAAAGGATCCCTGAGAGCTCTAGGAAGAGTGAGCCAGGCAGAAGGAGCAGTAAGATTAAAGGCCTGGGGCAGAGGGGCTTTAGGTGCCCACGGCCCAGCAAGAAAGCCCACAGGACTGCAGGATGCTGGGTGGGGGTGCTGAGAGGCAGTGGGCACCAGCTCCCACAGGCTGCACAGGGGGTGAAGGAGATGAGAAGTAAGGAAAGGGTCTGAGCGCAAGCATCACAATCTGACTCAGGAGTTCAGAAAATCACCCAGGCTGCCACATGGACACGGGACTTGGAGGTGAGGAGACCCAGTGGGGGCTACAGCCATCACCGGGGTGAGATGAGGTACTGCTGGGGTGGGAACTGGGCAGGTCCAGGCTGTGTCTTCAGGAAGAGCAGCCGACCTTGGTGGAGGTAGAGATGGAACGCGGGAAGAGGTGAAGGGTGGCTGCACACAAAGTCCATGCCCCTGGTGAAGAATGACTACAAGAGCTTTGGCCAGAGCAACTGGGAGAAAGGGGGTGCCATGTGTGCAGATGCAGGGATGGGGGAAGCGCAAGTCTGGGGGAGAAACCAGGGCAGTTTCACCATCTAGCTGTGCCCTTTGGATTGTGCAGCCCTCAGCTCCCAGACCTCACTCTCTCCACCTGCCTGGCCGCCTCTCTGCCTTCATTCCTGCCTTCTATTCCGCACCCTCCCCCCGGCACCCTCAAACCTGCCCAGCCCACAGCATCTCTGCCTGCACCCCCACCCACCCCACCCCAGAGCTGCAGGGCTCACACTCCAGCTGCAGGACTCAGCCTGTGGCTCCTAGGTAAGGGCCTGGGATAGTGCATTTCCTGCTCTATCCAGTGCCAGAACGGGGCGTGCACTTCTCAGGTACACCTCCTCAGGGGGCACCTCCCAGGGGGCCTGCTCCAAAGCAACTGACTCACTGCCGGCGTCCCTGGGCCCCATTATGGGTCGCCTCCTCCCCCGTCACCCCGTCCTCCTGGGACAGGAATCACCAGCCAGGGCCTTCTTCCCAGAACTCTAGATGCCAAGTCCTGCCGGCCTCTTCTGCCTCCCACCCCCTCACGCCCACACACCCCACCCCTCACCCACCATCTCCTCATCCCCTTGCAAACTCTCTTTTGCTCTTCCACACTCAGCTCTAATGTCAGCTCATGTGATTTGTGGTCACAGCTGGCCACTCCTCCACCCCAAGCTGCTCCACATGCAATCCCACTTGCACCCTGATCACACTGCGTTGGGTCTGTCACCCACCCAGGACCAACAGCCCCAAGAAGTCACGGGGCAGAGTCATCTCCATGTCCCCCTGCACAGTTCCAAACAAACAATGAGTACCCCAGAGAGATCAAGTTAAATTTAAATGATCATCCCAAATGGAAGAAATGCAACCACTGTTCATGGTGAATCAGACCAAACAAAAATGAAAAGTGGAGCACAAAGGAAAACACCCAAAGTCATTAATATAGTACTCCTGAGCTCAAACACAGAGCTAGTGTTTTTAGCCCAGTTTTCTTCTTTTATCTATTTCCTACTTTGTCTTCTTCCAGATGATAATCTTTTGATTGATTTCTGTCTGTAAAACCAACTTCTCTTCCTGGGATAAACCACTTGATATGATGGGTCAAAATCTACAGGCTGCTAGTTGTTTTTCCTGACAGCAATCAGCCTGTACTTTTCTTGTAATGTCCTTTTATGGTTTGGGTATCACGGTTAGAGTAGCTTCAAAAAAGAGTTGGGAAGCAGTTCTCCCTCCTCTACTTTCTGAAAAGAGTCTGTCCAGAATTGGCCTTATTTCTCCCCTTGCTGTTGGATAGCACTCAACAGGGAATTTATCTGAACCTGGAGTGCTCTTTGAGGGAAGCTAACTACGAATTCAACTTCTTTAATAACTATAGGGCTATTCAAATTTTCCATCTCCAGCGTCAGTTTTGGAAAGTTATCACTTTCAAGGGATTTGTCTCATCAAAGTTATCAGATTTATTAGCATACAAATTGGTCATAGTACCCCTTGAGTATCCCAATATCTGTCGGTTTGTAGTGTGATGCTCCCTCTTTCACTTCTGATATTAGTAATCTATTTTCTCTCTTTTTTAACTTTTAAATGCTAGGGGCTTATCAATTTTATTAACCTATTCAAAAAACCAACTCCTAGCTTCGTTGTTTTTTTTTTTTTTTTACAATTTTATTGAGATATAATCACATAACATACAGTCATTCCAAGCATACAATCAGTTGTTCACTGTACTGTCATATAGTTGATCACAAAAAATCTTTGAACATTTTCATTACTCCAAAAATAAAATAAAAATTAAAATAGAACAGAACATTCAAAATATCCCATTCCCTTCCTCCCCCCATTGTACATTTACGTTTTGTTTTGTTTTGTTTTTTTTAAATAAAAGAAAAAAATTTTCATTAGTGAATAATTCAAGTGACATAATTTTACCATTACAATCAGTTGCCCCTGGGTACCCTCCTACAGCTGTGCATCCATCACCACATTTCATTTCTGTTCGATT
>PVKY010001568.1:0-30921 GCA_004027775.1 Bradypus variegatus | reverse complement strand
TGGGGGAGGGCTGGGGAGTCTCTGCATAAGGGGGGCAGTGCTTCTGTCTGGGGTGATGGGAAAGTCGTGGTAACGGATGCTGCTGGTGGCACAACACCGTGAATGTAACAAAGGCCACCGAAGTGTCCACACGGAAGAGGTTACGACAGGGAAGTTTGTGTTGTGTATGTAGTAACAATAAAAATTTCAAAAAAGAGAATGTATGGATAGAATTCTGGAATGATATACATCAAAACTGAACAGTGCTTGGCATGCCGAGCCCTCTGTTTGGGGCTGGCCCCCATGAAGCTTTTCCTGCAGAGGAGAAGCTAAACTTGCTTGTGGTTGTGCCAACGAGTCTCCCCAAGTGCCTCTTCCTTGCTTGGATGTGGCCTCTCTCTCTAGCTACGCAACCTTGGCAGGTGATTCGCTGCCCTCCCCCCATGTGGGACCTGTCTCCCAGGGGTGGAAATCTATCTCCCTGGCAATGCAGGATATGACTCCTGCGGATGACCCTGGACCTGGCATCGTGGAATTGAGAACATCTTCTTGACCAAAAGGGGGATGCAAAATGAAACAAAATAGAGCTTCAGTGGCTGAGAGATCTCAAATGGAGTTGAGAGGTCACTCTGGTGGACATTCTTATGCACTTTATAGATAACCCTTTTTAGGTTTTAATGTATTAGAATAGCTAGAGGTAAACACCTGAAACTATCAAACTCCAACCCAGTAGTCTTGATTCTTGAGGACAACTGTGTAATAATGTAGCTTACAAGGGGTGACAGTGTGATTGTAAACACCTTGTGGATCGCACTCCCTTTATCCAGTGTGTGGATGGATGAGTAGGAAAATGGGGACAAAAATTAAATGAAAAATAGGGTGGGATGGGGGGATGCTTTAGGTGTTCTTTTTTACTTTTGTTTTTTATTCTGATTCTGATTCTTTCTGGTGTAAGGAAAATGTTCAAAAATAGATTGTGGTGATAAATGCACAACTATATGGTGGTACTGTGAACAGCTGATTGTACACCATGGATGATTGTATAGTATGGAATACATCTCAATAAAACTGAATTAAAAAAAAACTGAATAGCCCTTGTTGGGATTACCCGTGGTCTCTATTTTTCCTTTATGCTTCTTCTCTAGCGAACCGTAAGAGAGCCGGCTACTGAAGATAATGACCAGGCATCTGGCCAGCCTTCCATGGCTCCACCCTTGCTTGGGGCAGACCCCAGAGCTGGGGAACGGGGTGAGCCGCCCCAGGGGTTCTCGACACGGGTGCACTCCACATCCCCTGGGTGGCTCTGGGACATGTGGATGCTGCCCCTGGAGGGTCTGATTTAATGTCTGGATGGTGCCCAGACCCAGGGGTTTTAAACCCTCCCCGAGTGAGTCCAGCATGCAGCGGGGTGGCCCGCCGCGCCTGGCGGGAGGTGGAAGCCCTGGCCGCAGGGAGCCCCTTACCCTCCGGAGAAGACCTTGCCCACGTAGTGGCGCATGAACTCCCGCAGCTCCGGCACCTCGGGGTCCGCGGCTGAGCCGCAGCTCTGGCCGGACGAGCAGGAGTCGCTGGAGGAGGCACGGGCGTACCGGTCCCACGACGGGTGGGAGGGCGACTCGCCCGTGTCCTCGCTGTCCGCAGACTCGGTGCTCTCACTCTCCGAGGCGCCGTCGCCCAGGGAGCTGTCGCCGTCCGGCAGCCCAGGCGGCAGTGCCTCGAGGGGGCCAGAGGCGGGCGGCTCGGCCCCAAAGTCAATCAGCGGCCCCCCGGGACCCTCCGGGGCCTCCATGGCGCAGCGGCTGCTGGACAGGACACGGGAGGCAGGGGGCTGACTTCCCAGCTGTGCCAGGGAGCTGCCGACCACCAAGGAGGCGCCCTCGGGACTGGTGGGTGGCCCTAAGGCATCTGGAAGGGAAACACAAACACGTAAACATTCTCACCACCGGGGAGGACTCGGCAACCAGGAGCCCACTGAACGGATGAAGGAATCGGGTCACCAATTCCCCGTAAAAATAATCTCCAAACACCTGGCGTCTCGGAGCCTTCTATACCAAGGTCCTTGTCCTGCTGTTCCCACTTTGCCGCTCACCACCTGGTACCTGGAGGCACTCGGTGAATACAGGCCAAATAAGCGAGCAAATGAGCCCCACCGATGGGGAGGTCTCCCGGCTGAACAAAGAGCTTCCAGGGAGTTGTGTCTGCTGCCTCTCCCCACGCCACCCTGCAGACCAAGGGCACTGGGCAGGAGAGAAATGGGCCAGGGCCTGGGTTGGAAACCAGGAATCAAAGCGGAATCTGCCTCTTGCTCACTGCCACTGGAATCTCCCACTGACGGGACGGGAGGAGCCGCCTCCCCTCCAGCACCCCAAACTCTCACCTCCCACTGCCCCTCTACTCAAGACCAGGGCCTTCCAGGCTGCCAGCACCATGTCCCTCCTCCTCTTCCCCTCGAAGTCCCGGCACCAGCGTCTGGACACCCCTCTCCGGGCCCTGCTCTCACTCCGGACTGTCCCCTCCTGGCTCCGCTCCTCCTGCTCCCGGGGCTGGGCAGGCTCCCCTTCTCCTCCCTCTCCCGCCTGAACCCCACTCCGGCACTCTAGTCGTCCTTCCACGCCTGGCCTCTGTTCCACCCGTCAGAAAACTTCACTCCATCCCTGCTCGAAACTAATTACTGAGTCCTCTGAGGCCCTAGCGTTTTCTCTATCCTGCTTGCTTTACCGAGAGGTTCCAGAGCTGCAGTTCGTCCCTGAGGTGGGCCGCCTTGGCCGCCCGTGGAGTGATCCCAGCACCCAGACCTGACTAAGGAAGAGTGCGCGGCCGGCCTGTCGAATGGACGCAGGCACTGGGTAGCGCCCGGGCTCGCCGAGGGGGACGAGCTGAGCCCGGTCGCACGGCGGCAGAGCTGGGTTGGAATTGTCGCTTCTCAGCCGGGCTCCTGGGTGCCAGGCTGGCCGCCCACTGTCAGGGCCAGGGAGCCTGCCCCACCGGTCACGGAGTGTGGGGACCAAGCAGGCGGCAGCGGCCCCTAGAGGCCCAGCTCCTCCAGAGAAGAGAGCAGTCTCGGGCCCACTCGGGCCCTCTCCCTGCCCTCCCCGGGCCCCAGATATCTGAGACGGCCTCCAGTGGAGAGGTGGCTGCTGAGGGCAGTTCCGTATCAAGTCTGCGCTCACTGCCTGTCATGAGCCCAAAGCACCTGAATCGATTATGGACTCCTTCAGAGTCCCCAGCCCTGGTTGTTCTAAAATCCCCGCGTCAGAAAGATGAAACAGCTTGCTCGACCCCCCTGAGAGCCAAAGTTGACATTTCAGTAGAGCCCTGCAAGGCGTAAACCTCATTCCAAAAGAACTTTCTAGGCCGAGAGAGCAGCAGGGCCTGCAGGAGCTCTGGAGCCAGCGCGTCACAGTCGGCGTTTGAGGGGACGTGGCGGCCGGCCCTGCTCTCGCCAGCTGCGGCCCCGAGTTGGGCCAGCTCTCCAGGCCGCTAGCTCCGCGTCTAAACCCTCGAGCTTAGGTTCAGTCGTCAAGGGCCTTCCACAGACCAGAAAATCCTGCCTAAAATAACACACCTAATGTTAAAATGGAAAACCTCAGACTAGGAAAATGTTTGTAGAAAACACGATAGGAAGAGAGCCTAGTCGTACCTAGATTACCATAAATTCACACAGATCTAAGCAAAAAAATCTATATTCCAAGAGATACACAGACAACTCGAATAGGAACAAAAGAGGAAATTCATTTACTAAACGCTCAGATAATTCTTCAACCCATACTAACAACCAAACACATAAATATGCAAATTAAAATAAAATCATTTTATGCTGCTAAATTAGCAAAGAATTTTAAATTATAATCCAAATGCTGTGAGGTTATGGCGAAACTAATTTTCTCACATGTTGCTGGCAATCAGTATAAATCAGACTTTTAGAAGTCAATTAGATAATTCTTATGTCTATGTCCTCTGACAGAGGAATTCAAGTCCTAAGAAAATAATTCCAAACCCTCAAAAACAGTTATGAGAAGAGAAATCCTCACTGCAACAGAATTTTTAATCCTGAAAAATTAGGGAATAAACAAAACATCTAAATATAGTAAAATGGCAAATAAATTCTAACTTGATGCAATATTAATCAGTATATGATGCAATCAGAAAATTGTGTGCATTATGTAGTTAAGTAATTAAAATATTCTACAGTCAACAAATATTTACCAAATGCCCCCTGGATGCCAGGCTGTTCTGGGAGCTGGGAATACTGAAGTGAATTAAATTTAACTTTACCATAGTTACAATTATTTATATGATGAAAAAGACCAGAAAAGAAGAGAGAAATGTTGGATGGTGGTGGGATTGGGGCAATCCCCCCACTTTCTACAGTCTTCATTGTCATAACAATGCAGTCTGCACAACAAATAAAAAGGAAAAGGGAAACACGTTTTCTCCAGACATTTCCAGTGGTGCCAAGGGCCAAGTCTGTTTCCAGAGCAGCGGCCTGAGCACAGGGGCTGGAAGTCAGGTTGCTGATGGTGGCTATTTCTGGAGCAGCCCGGGGCACTGTCAGAGGCAGCCTGGAAATTACAGATTGCCTGAATCATCCTCTCCCTCCGCTGGGAGGGATGGCACAGGGGTGGGCACAAAGGGGGTTCGGGGCGGGAGCAGAAGTGACAGGGGTCGCAGCTCTGGGCAGCGGGAGGGGAAGAGGGTGAGCGGCTGCAGGTGGTGACCCAAGGCCGGTGACATCCGCCCCCGAAGGTCTGGCCCGCCGCCGGCCATGGCTCAGGACTCTCCCTCAGGACTCTCATCTGTGGCAGGAGAGAAGGCAGGAGTGCAGGGCTCGCTCACGCGGCTCAGACATGAGGGTGAAGCCAGTTTGTGGTGAGGGTCTGGGAGGCAGTGCACCCTCCTCCCGCAGGGAGGAAACACGATGGCCGCTTCTCAGCACGAAGGATGACAAACTCAGATGCCCAGCTGGGCCAGCTGGAGGACATACAGCATGTGAGATTTTCCAACATTCATTCACTCAACAAATATTTACTGAGCACCTACAACGAATCATTACTGTGCAAGGAGCTAGAAATACAGTGGTAAGGCCCATGCAGTGTCTAGCTCTGTGTGTGTGTGAAAGAGGACAAAAGACAGTTAATAAAATAAAAAAGCATATAGTTCAGAACAGGAGAAGATATTTGCAAATCATATATCTGGTAAGGGTCTAATATCTAGAATATATAAAGAATCCTTACAAAGCAACAATAGAAGATGAACACCACAATTCAAATATGGGCAAAGGAGTAGAACAGACATTTCTCCAAAGAAGATATATAAGTGGCCAACAAGCACATAAAATGATGTCATCAGGGAAATGCAAATCAAAGCACCTGAGCTACTACTTCACACCCAGGAGGATGGCTATCAAAAAACAAACAAAAATAATAGATGTTGGCAAGAACGCAAAGAAATTGGAATCGTCATACAATGTAAAATGGTGCAGCTACTGTGGAAAGTTTTTTGGTGGTTCCTCAAAAGGTTGAACAGAACTAACAGATTACCCAGCAATTCCACTCCTAAGAACATACCAAAAACAACTAAAAACAGGGACTCAAACAGAAACTTGTACACTGATGTTCATAGCAACATTATTCACAACAGCTGAAAGGTGGAAACAACCCCAGTGTCCATCGATAGATGGACGGAGAAACAAAATGTGATCTGTCCGTTCTGTGGACTATCACTCAGCCACCAAAGGAACCAAGTACTGACACGTGCCACACCGTGGATGAGCCTTGAAAACACAACGCTCAGTGAAGCAAGCCAGACCTAAATGACGGCACCCTGTATGACTCAGTTTATATGAAATAGCCAGAATAGGCACAGAATACAGATTCCTGGTTGTCAGGGGTGGAAAGGGGGAGGGGGAGGTTGAGGAGTTGGGGAGTAGTGACTGCTAATAGGTGCAAGGTTTTACTTTGGGGTGATGAAAATGTTCTGGAACTAGACAGAAGTGGTGGTTGCACAACACTGGGGATGCAGTAAATGCCACTGAATGGTACACCTTAAAACAGCATTTTGTGAGTTTCACCTCAATTAAAAAAAAAAAAAAAAGGACAAGAACGTCAGATAGCTCTGATCCTGCGCGGTGATGTTCTTGAGAGCGCTGGTTCTGGGGACCCATGGTGGAAAGGCAGAGGGAGGGAAGGCGTGAGACTTGGGGGTCTTCGTTGGAGAGCGCTCAGAGCAGGGTGAGCAGCAAGCCCAAGGCGTGAAGGCAACCAGGGTCTGGGACGTTTGTTCGGAACCGGCAGCGGAGGAAGCTGGGGCGCAGCTGTGCAGGGGTGCAGCCGGGCATTCAGAAGGGGCACACCCCGAGGCACATCGCAGTGCGGGGCGCTCCAGCCTGGGTTTCCTAAGCCCCTGCTGCAACCTCCTTCCCACCGCACTCCCCGGGAGCCTTTCCTACGCAGCGGCCTCCAGGGCTGCTCGGCCACCGCCCCTCCAGGCACTCTGCTGCCCACGCGGCAGAGCGCCCCGTGGCTCCTGGGGTGGGTGGGAGGCGACCTTGCACAAGCAGGCACGGGAACCCTGACCTTCGAAAATCGGCTCGGAGCCTTAGACCACAACGCAAGCAATTCCCTCTCTCTGGTATTCTCCAAAACTACAAAATGCTCCCCAACCCCTACCCACCAAGGGCCACAAAACCACGACCTCTGATGCACACGGGCCTGTGGTTCAGTCATCAAGGTCACACAGGGCGAGGCCCGCCCCCACGCGACACCTGCCCTGCTCTCCTAAGATTAATTTCTGAGAGTGGAGTTGCTGGGTCGGAGGGTTTGTACATTTTGAGGCTTGTGATGGGTGCTGCCAAATGCCTTCCCGGAAGTCTGCGCTGTGGCAAGGTCCACTTGGTGGCTTTCATGTCCCAACCTTCAGATCAGCAGGAAGGTCAATAAACCACCGAACTCCAAATTCAGGGCAGCAATCAACTTGTTTCCCCCGGGTGTGACTACTGAGCGCCCGCAGGGAAGCGGCAGTCATTTTAGAGACCAGGGAGCTGGGACCAGGGGCCCACTGTGTAATGCAAGTGGTCAAGGCAGCACGTTCCACCCTGGCCCAGCCTTGTCCGAGCCACTTCCCCTTTGGTGGTTCCAGCTTGATTACTTCACTGGTGGCTGGCGAAAATAAAGAAAAACTGTTTTTTTCTTCCTTGAGTTTCAGCTCCACCACACACTCAGACTGGAAAAATCATTTCAATCTGTGCCTCGATTTCCTCTTGGTGAAAGACGTAAATCTGATTTTTGTTTTCCCTAATCAGTAGGATTATTATCAAAACAAATGAGGAAATGCCTGAAGGCCTCAGGAGAAAACACCGTACAGAAATGAGTTGTCATTCTCTTGACTCCTGGGGAGAAGCTAAAGAATATCTCCCCTGGCGCCCGGCAAGACAGCTCGTGTTACCAGAGTAGTTCCGACTTCTCAGAGCATAAACACAGCTCCCCATAACACATTTACTCACTGACAATCCCAGCCCTCCGACGGGGAGTGTGATCATTGGTGCTCACTTTAAAGGAGAGGAGTCTGGGACTCAGAGGGCCGTGTGGCTTGGGCAGGGTCACCGGTGGATGGGTGGGGAGCTGGAGCCCCACTGCTCTGGACCTTTAGCCGCTGCTCTATCCGGACCTCTCCCCAACCCCAACTCGAATCACCAGCCAAGCCCTGAGCTAACCTCCCCATAGGAAACAGACTCTGCCTTGCTCTGCCTAAAGGTTGCAGATGGCAGGGAGAACGGTGAAGCAGGATGGTGCTCCCCTGCCAACAACCCTCCACCCTGCACCTCCAGTTCATCAGGCCTCAACCCCACCTCCCTCAGCTCCAGGCAGAGGAGGGGGTCTGGGTGGGCAGCCTCCCCCACGCAGTCGTGGGTGGCTTTGTGTGAGTGGGACCAACAAGGACACGCCCCCACACTGGGATGCCAGCTGCGGAGGGACGGCCCGTCACGGCGTGTGGCCTCTGCACGTCTACTGTCGTGGTCGCTCTCCTGTGAATGCCTTCTGTGCTGTCCAGTTAAAGGTCTTTCCAGAAATAAACCCAAAGACCCAAAGACAGGCCTGTTTCTCCTTCTCTGGCTGTGGCGTCAGGTCTCCCTGGAGGGAAGGGAAGGATGAGGGTGTGGCTGCTGACCCTCAGCCTGCCTGGTCGCAAGTGGCCCAGCTCTGGCCAGGACCTCAGAGCAGACTTGGGCCCGATGGCACCTTCCACCCCACATTCTCTTCTGGTGCCACCTTCATGGTTGGACACCGCCCACAATTAGAGAAGAGAGCCTGCGTGCAGGAAGCCGCATACTTCGTCACTCGAGGCAGAGCCCAAGGGGCCGAGGATGCTTTGACTCTAAAGTCGTGGCTCCCAAACTGGACCAGGGCACCCAGGACACCTATGCAAACCCAGAAGGGTGCCACAGGACACACCCGACATTTGAGGGGAACACAGCCACATTCCACACCTGCGGTTCCCAGAGCAGCTTTGAGAGATTGTGCTTTGTGCCTGTTTGAATGTATTATGTCCCCCAAAATGCCATTATCTTTGATGTAATCCTGTGTGGGCAGAGGTATCAGTGTTGATTAGATTGTAATTCTTTGAGTGTTTCCATGGAGATGCGCCCCACCCAACTGTGATTGGATAATTTCCATGGCGCTGTGGCCCCACCCATTCAGGGCGGGTCTGAATTAAACTACTGGCGCACTATATAAGATCAGACAGAAGGAGCAAGCTGCTACAGCCAAGAGGGACACTTTGAAGAAAGCACAGGACCTGCAGATGAGAGACAGTTTGAAGATGTCCATTAAAAGCAGACTCTCACTCTGGAGAAGCTAAGAGAGGACAAATATCCCAAGTGCAACTAAGAGTGACATTTTTGAGGAACTGCAGCCTAGAGAGGAATGGTCTGGGAGAAAACCATTTTGAAACCAGAACTTTGAAACAGACGCCAGCCACGTGCCTTCCCAGCTAACAGAGGTTTTCCGGACGCCATTGGCCATCCTCCAGTGAAGGTACCCGATTGCTGATGTGTTACCTTGGACACTTTATGGCCTTAAGACTGTAACTGTGTAACCAAATAAACCCTCTTTATAAAAGCCAATCCATCCCTGGTGTTTTGCATTCCGGCAGCATTAGCAAACTAGAACATGCTTCATTCCTTTCAATGATATCACATCTTTATCACAAACACATCAACATAAAAAGGGTGGAAAACAGAAATCCCACCTGCCATTGCTGCTTATTCCCTTCTGGTCTCTGTCGGTAGGGGGACATTTTTTGCCTCTTCAATGCCAAGAGACATGTGACTATTTTGCATCCAGCCAGGGGAGCTCTTTTATGGCACCTCCACACAGGCAGGCCACCCAGGGCAAATCGAGTCTTCTCCGGTCTCCGGGATGGCTTCAATGTAAACTGACCCAACAGAAGGTCAGTGGTCGCCCGCCGGAGTTTTGATGCACGAATCAGGGCAAACAACTCCTGGCTAAGATGTCTGGTTTCTGCAGCTATCTTCGATAAGTGAACTAGGTCTACTATTAGGTTTTTTTTATTTGTTTACATTCAGCTCTTAGGCAGAAAATGGTGCTTCACTGAAGCAGCTGGAGTAGAAGAGCAGAAGAAAGAAGAGACACCCACGGAGGAGAATATTTACTCTCTTGAGCAAGCTGCTAAACACAACCACTCTGTAAGGAAACACTATTGTGAGCCTATCGGATGAAATGAAAATTAGCAAGGCCCACAGAAGCCCCCCCCCCAGCCTCCCTGTGTACCAGGCTCTGCCCTGACAGGGTGTCTGAGTCAGGGGTGCAGGTGCAGGAGGCAGGACTTACTTCCACACCCATCCCACCCCCAGCCTGCCACCAGTAATTAGCCTCAGCAGCACAGCCAGCTCATCTTGTGGCTCCCATCGGCGTTTGTCCAATGCACTCAGCTCCCCCGCCCCCTCTGCCAGGGAGCTGGCCCTGGGCTCAGGCTGGGAGCACCATGTGCCTGGCGATTCCCAGGAACTGGGCCGCACACCCTGGTCCCACAGAGCTGCAACTGACCACGGCCATCAGCCGTGGTGAAGTAAAAACCCACCTCCTGCCGCTCAGAAACTCTCACATTTGAGACCACAAAAAGGACTTCCATCTATCTCTGTCAGAAGCTGACTCGTTCAACCCAACAGCTCCTAACAAATGAATCAGCTCATCACTTTCTGGCTGGGTGATGTGGAACTCAGAAGGGATGTTTAGGGCTACAGAGCAAAGGTCATTCCTATGGATGAGTTACAGGTCAAGCCAGAGGAGAGGTCACCAAGGTCCATTCAGCCATGGGCTGTGTGGGAGCTGCTGTTCAGACATGAATTTTATACCCAGCCAATGTGGCAATGAGGCAGCAGGAGCTGCCAGTGGGACCATAGGAACCTGTTACTTCGGCTGGACGATGAATGTGGTTGAGTTTCCTGGCAGTCAACGCCAAAAGGGGAAGCAGTCTGGGCCACAAAATTCTTTTCATTCTGGCAAATTCATCTTCAGAGTAATTTTTTTCCAGACACTGAATTCAGAAATAAATTTGTCAAGAAGGTCCTTACATGAAAAGATAACGATTCATGTAACAGAAAGGCTCTCTAACAAGGTTCTGTGAAAGATGCAGAGATGTTAAAACATAACATTTCTTCCACTCATCTCTCCAAAACTCTGAAGGCACACATTACAGCGATCTGTCAGGCACGTGCCTGGCTGGAGCAAGCTGCAAAGTGAAGACAAGACCCGCCTGACCCGGGTCCCAAGCGTCACAAAACTGGACGCATGACCTGTCAATGTGTGCCTAAGAGTGTCTCCCCTCCAACCCCTGGTGCACCCAAGGGCAGCCGGCAGGTGCTGGGACACAGGTGCTCCTGGGTGAATTCCCTGAAGGGCACCTGAGGGGCCACACTCTGCTTTGATAACCACATAAGACCAGGGGAGGGAGAACCCACCAATCTGCAGCCCACATTCATTCAAGAGGCCAACACACATCTTCTCGGACACAGCAGCAGGGAGGAACGCGGGAGGAGGACAGCAGGGGCTGCTGAGCCCTCTTCCTGCACCGCTGTGCGCAGTTACACCTGGGTCCCAAGCAGGTGACCTACTTACTGGCAGCTTGAAAGAGGCGACCCTGGACAGGGAAGCTTCCAAGACAGGTGCTCCACAGAGCACTCTGGCTCCTGATCATCGGGGCTACTCTATAGTGACCACACTTCCTCGTGATCTAGGACGGAGGGTCTCAGGAAGATACCCTGGTGTAAGTTCCCTGCGGGTCTGGAGTCTGTCTGTTTTCTTCTCTGTGAGATCCCCAGGGCCAGAACTGGGCCTGGCACTCAGAGATGCTCAGTAAGTATGTGTTGTTGAAAATTCGGAGTTCAGGGTTAAAAGGTGACCTCCGCCCAGCGGCTGGCTGCATTTGCTTTGCTGCTTCCTCCGCCCCAGCCCTCGCTTGCAGTCAGTGGCCCGCCCGCCCGGGGCTTAATCACCCCACACACTTCCTCCCACAGGCCTTTGCTCTGGGGTAAGGGAGAAAAGCAGCTTAAAAGACTGTCAGACAAATACTGTGCTGCCAACTTATTTTATGGCTAAAAGGAGAAAAGGCTATAGGGTTGCTTATTGATCTTTCCATCAATAAAATGTATAAGCCCCCAGCATAATGTGTTCTGCTGGCTGCACTAGAGGAAACCACATGATTCCTGATCTCAGCGGGCTTACAGCCTAATCCAGGACGGAAAACGAAAATTCATTCAACAAGTCAACTCAGAAACAAACAAATGAGCGTGCTTCTGCGTGGGTTCTGCTGGCTGCCCCTATACAAAGAAGGGACTTACAGTGCCAGTCTTCAAAGAACGTAGCAGGGAGAATAAGACAAGTCTATGAATAGCTGCAACATCGGGCAGAAAGTGGCCAGAGCTGTGGGGAACGAAGGGCAGTGGGAGAGGGTGGCTCAGAAGAGGTCAGGGACACCCAAAGGCGAAGCGCTTCTCCAGGAAGACGTCACAGACTGTGGCTCGGGAGGCTGGGTCAGTCTCTGGTGAGTGGAGAAAGGAAAGGACGCTGAGGCTCCTGGGGTGTCGTGAGGGACCACCGCAGCGTGAACTCAATTACCATCCCGTCCCGGACTATTCCAGAGGCTTCCGAGGCAGCCAGAAGACTCCCGACTGGTCCCAAATAGGAGCTATGGGAAAGTGTGGCAAAAGGGCCCGACAAAGACAAGCCTTTCTTGACAGGCCACTGGCAGGACGGGCCAAGGGAGGGGTGAGGGTGTGGGAGGGGTGTGGGAACCACGCTCAGGCCCTGGACCCCGTTGGGGACCCTCATGCCAAGGCCCTACCACCCCCCGCGGAAAGGTGAAGGCGGATGCTGTGGCCCCTCAGGGCCAGCAAGGGGAGGGAGCACCAAGCCAGAGCCCTCAGGTGCCGGCAAGAGGGGTCCAGGGGAACAGGAACTCAATCAGGTGGGGAAGCAGAAAAAGCACAGAACTGCCCCAAATCCCTGCTGGAAGCACCAGCTTGGGGATTCTACGGGGGACGGAAGGCCAGGACGTTACAGGGACTGGCCGTGAGCACGTGGCTCTCACTGAAGGGTTACAAGCCGGGGCCTTTGTGGAACCCTCCGAGTCACTCTTTCTCCTCTCTGAGGGAGCGAGAGGCCCGGGTGCGGGGAGGGGCGAGGGGGGCAAGTGCAGCCTCATCTGTGGGAGAGACAGCGGGATCTCCTCCCACGGTAAACATCTGAAGGAGGCTCCTCGAAGGACCGAAGGTGGCTTTGGAGCACTAACAAAGGGCGTCAGAGGCTGATGCCAAATGAAGGTGTCAGTGGTTGTTTTGGTTGGAGATTAGGAAACAGAGGGATTCTGTGGAATTTTAGCAAAGTACCCAGCCCACTCTTACAGCTCTGAGGACAAGATGGAAAAACGTGGGCCGAACGATGTGGCATTAAGTAGATTTATAAATACCATATCTCATTCTCCTAAAATGCACTTTTTGTGTCAGTTTCGTTTTTGCATTTTAAGCTCTCTGAGATGAGGTGTGCCTTACTGCTCCCTATCAGCGCAGTCTTGATAGTTGTCATCAGGGATGGATCTTATTATTAAGCAATTAGAAAAATTAAATCTAAAAGGGCATAAATCATAACTGTACCACTGCATAAATCCCACAGAATGAAGGCAGCCAGGCACCCACCAGCCCCCTCGGGAGGCAGGACACTACCGGCCCCCGGCCAGCCCCCAGCCATTCCTCCTGCTCCCCAAAGGCGCCCGACCGGAGCACCCTGAGCAGCCTGATGGCGGAGAGGATGACACTGGACAGAAAACCACAGCTCCCAGACAACTTCAGGAGGGTGGGTTTTCGAATGTGAAAATGTTTTAGAAGTACTTTAACCAAGAGTAAGACAGGACAATAATCCGTGGCTAAATAATTCTAACGGAGCCCTTTCAGCAAGGATAAAATAAAAATTCTAAGTAGTAAGAAAGCATTGTCGGCACTGAAAAGGCAGTGCTTGATCTTCCTCGGTGGCGCATAGATGGTGGTGGATCTTACAAGCGATGAGGCTTGGATCGGAAATGCGGCGGTGAGCCCCGACCAGCGAGTGCGCCTGGAGAGACATCCCGTCTCCGACGGGCAGAGGACCTCGGCTCCATCCAGCACCCTTATTAACTACGAGGATTTGGATGCAAAGAGCACACTGACAGGGATTGGGGGGAAGAAGGGAAAGCTGAGAGGGATGGTTAACTTAGAGAATGACCCGCTCAGGAACCAGAAAGGTTTCCGAGACAGCGACGATGGGCTGGGTCCAAGGATGCCCTGTCCAGGAAACCAGTCACTGCTGGGGCTGCCGATGCTTTCCGTGGGACAGGCAGGGTGGGGGCGAGGAGGAGATGACAGCGCGGTTCCTGAGCTCAAATAGCTCGTAAATCCTTAGGCAGGAGCCTGATGCTGCGATCCAACGTCACACAAGTACGACGGTGAGAAGACAGCTCGCGGCTGATGGCATGCTCACTGTGACAGCGTGTGACACCAACAACATAAACTCAGCACTGACCTTCAGCTACACTGACAAAAATAACCGGCCAAAGCGAGGGTGACAATTTCACTACCCTCGGTTTCCGCGTGTCAGTTCCTAGGGCACCAAGTGCAATTCCACACCTGGAGGGAAGGCCCAGCTCCTTTCACGGCAGGCCTGCGAGTGGCCACATCCGCAGCCAACCCTCCTTGCTGACCACGAGCGGTTAAGTCCAACGCAACCCATTTGGATTCAGTATTTTGGAAAAAATGAGACACTTGCAAAGGCATTTTGAGTCGATAAATGCCTGTAAGACTCTAAAAGAAAGAAAGGAAGAAAAAACGGAGAACAGGAAAAAAGGTGAGTGCTGCTGAAAATCTGGAGAGATGGAAGGGAGGGAGGGAGAGCGAGACTGAGAAGGGAAGACAACTAGCAACCAGCTTGTCAGGGGATCGGTCACCACGCCACAAAGAGGCGCCAAGGAAGTGCATGGAAGTTCCCTTGGGGACTGATAACCTGGGGAGAGCAGGCAGCACCCTGCAAATATGTGCGGGGTCATCATGTGAAAGGCATGAGACTGTCCTCTGTGGCCAGGAGGGAGCCCCGAGCCTCCGGGCACCATGTCTCCTCCAAGCAGAGCAGATTTGTGTGAGGCCCTCTCGAGAGTGAGCAGGTGACTGAAGGGCTCGGCCCAGGCAACCTCTCAGCTCTTTCCATTCTGAGATAATGTTTTATGAAGCTTAGTGCAGGTTTTCTCCACTGCAACTTGCATAATGTTTATTTCCAAAGATAACTCCCTATTTTACGGTTCCAGGAAAGAGGAAATGTCCAAGGTCCAGTTACAGGAAAAAAGAGATAAGGGACTGTCTGCAGGGGTCCAGCACAGTGAGAGAATGAAACAGGTTAAGTTCTCCCCAGACTCCCCAGCAGAACTGTGACTTCCCTGGGGACACAGCAGCAGAAGACGCAAGCCCCTTGCCTCACGGGGCGTCCAGTCCTGTGAGCCCACCTCCCTTGGTCCCAAGCCATGTCTGAAGGCTGCAGAGCAGAGCCGATTTCACCATGTCGCCAGAAAACAGAAGGGCCCAGAAGTTCAGCTGGTCCTGAGTGCATGAGGAAGGAAGGAGAAGGAATACTCTGGTTTATAAAATCACAGGCTAAAGCTTTGAAAGATCTTAGTTTTCAAAAGGAGCTCTATGACCAACTCAAAAGTCATCTCACGCAAGTAAGCATCTGGGTGTGCAGTCTGTGTTCTACTGAAACCCCACAGGCAGTTCCTTAGGGAACTGTTGAGCCCACTAGCTTAAGGCGACGAGGTGGAATTTGGTGGCAGGTATTTTCCATTCCTTTTTACCATTACTCTGCTGAGTTGGCGCCACTATGACTGAAGGTTAGAATTCACCAGAAGGCACAGCCCTCCCTCGGTGAGCAGCTGTCCTCCGGTACAATAAGGACACGGCTAACAACTCAGGGACTGCTGGGTCCCCTCTGGATTCAGACCCACTGGGCCATCAGCCCTCGGGGTAATACGTGAACCGAACGCAGATGGCCCCAGCCGCTGGTCTAGAGACAGCAGCACTTAGAACCACAGGATGGGGACAGGCTTGTCTGGGGGGTCAGTCAGCGCCACCAAACAGAGAGGCTGAAGCCCGCGCCCCCAGGACTGGGCAGCAGGACCTAATTTGGAAATAGGGTCTTTGCAGATGGAAATAGTTAAATTAAGATGAGGTAAAACAAGAACAAAAACACATAGGACTGTACAACCCAAACAGGGACCCTAATGTAAACCACGGACTATAGTTAATATTACAAATATAATAATATTCTTTCATTAAGTGTAACAAAGGTACTATACTAACACAAGGTGCTAATATTAGGGGAGTATATGGGAACCCTGTATTTTCTGCATGATTTTTCTGTAAATCTACACCTTCTCTAATTAAAAAAAAAAAAAAAAGAAAATGAGGTCACACTGGCTTGGGGGGCTTTAATCCAACAGGGCTGGTTTCTTTATAAGAAGAGGGAAATTTGGACCCAGACAGACACACACAGGGAGGAGAGGCCATGTGAAGACAGAGGCAGACAGGAACGATGTGTCCACGAGTCAAGGGACGCCAGAGCCCCCAAAAGCTGCAAGGGCCAAGGAAGGGGCCTCCCCGGAGCCCTTGGAGGGGGCGCAGCCTGTGTGACACCTGGATTTTGGCCTTGTGGCCCCCATGCCTGTGAGAGAATAAATTCCTGATGTTTTAAGCCACCCAGTTTGCTGTGATCTGTTCTGGCAGCTTCTCCAAAGAGCCTCAGGGAGGCCAGGGATGGAAGCGACCGAATGTCCGCTTGCTCCAGGCTTAGTGCTCTGCTCTGGGTGCCCCAGTGAAGGGCCAGAGCCAAGAGCTACGAGTAGAGGACAGCTGGGTCTCTGCCGGACCCCCGTGCTCAGCACTGCCGGGCCACGACGCCCACCCTCTCCGGCTGGAGGTCGAGGCGCTTTGCCATCTGGCACCCACCAGGTCTGCAAAGGCCGATGGCGAGGGGCGCCTGCACAGCTGGAAAGCCTTCGGTTTTGGTTTCCTGAAGACAGAACTTCTGCTTTAATCAGGCTGGTTTCCTCATGCGCTTGCGGAGGACACACATGCACACACACCCCTTGTGCCTCAGCAAATGCTTTCCTCATTTCCCTACACACTGTACCCCTCTCTCTGGCTAACTCCCTTGGCTGATCCAAAACCGACGCCTCGACATGGAGAAACCTGAAGAGTTACTGTGTTGGGTGGTGTTTTCCACACCAAGTTCAAAGACTTTAACAATACATTAATCTATCCCAAGGAAATAAGACAAAACACGGTCCAAAAAACCCATATGCAGCATGATTTATAACAGCAAAAAAAAAAAATGCTTAACACCTAAATGATCAGTGAAAAGATGGGGTCACATAAATCCTGGGATTTCGTTGAGACAGTATATAGCACAGTAATGACATCACGGCATCAGGAAAAAAAGGCCGATGCTAAACAGAAAATCTGGATGTAGAGTTACACGCTGGCTGCAATGACAACTACGTAAAGGTCACAGGGGCAGCGCCGTGGCTGTCCCATCTGCCCTACGCTGTCGCCGTGAAGGCCAAGCGAGATGATAAAGCAAAACACAATATGTGCCAAATGGCTAAAAAGTGTATGAATTTTAAACGCTATTGATATCAGGAATTTGAAGAATGCATGCTCAGTACATGAATCAACAGGCAAAAATGGGATCTCTGAAGACCACGTCACTATCAGAGGTCCTGGGAGAAGCCGGCACTTCAAAAGTTCCACTTCAGCGTTTTCAGTGGTCTCCATTTCCGTCAGTGTTGACGTGTACAGATGGAGACCCAGCGATGCAGAGTTAGCCGTATCAACAGTCCGTGTGTTCAGAAAGTCTTTCAACAAAGCAAGAACTATTCTTGAAATAAAGCTTGCCTTTATTTGAGAGAGAGATGAAAGAAAGAAAACGATGGGGGCATGGGAGGGGGACCCAAGTTGGAAGAGAGAGATCAGTCTACGCTAAGTTATCCCTTTCTCTGTCAACCCCGGGTCAGGTTCTGCAGCACAAGGCCCTACCCGCTGGTGACTACCTGGATACGGACACGTGGTGCCCTAATTTAAAGACTCCTCCCTCTGACAGAACTGTCTCCACTCCTCCATGTACACTTCTCCTAGCACCCCAGTGGGAAGGAATAAAGCTCAGTTGGTTGTGCTCAAGCTGAAGCCTGAGCGGGCACTGCAGCCCTCCCTGCCAGCTAGACACGGGCACATCTGTAAAGATGGGGGAGAGGGGATTTCAAGGAAAAGGGCTCTATGAGTCCTTCATATGACCCTGCACATCAGGTATTTCTGTTAATATTTACTTAATCATTCAGCCTTTATTTTCCTATACAAATCACCATTTTCCTGGGTCAGATACATGCTTACTTCCTCCTTTCTTTGTTTAATCCTCTAAAGTGTGTATCATCTGGTTTCCTCCTGCTTCTGAGCAAGATGGAATGAGGACACGCCACCCTCCCACCCACCTATGCCCACAGCAGCTCCGGGCGAGCTCTCAAAAGTAAGGGAGGCCGGGAGACAAGGGGAAGAGACCACAATGTAAAGCACTACCAGACTGGCGGGGGTTTGCCATGCTCCGGCTCCAGATCCCCTGGCTGGGACTGAACACCACCCAACACCCAGAAGCAACGCCAGCGTGGACGGAGGGCACTCCAGGAGAAGCCTCTAGTTCTGGCTTGAGGAGAGGAAACAGGTTACCTAACACCTGGAGACAGTGGGCGGAACCCCGTTGCCTTTTGTTTCTTCTTTCTCTTTTCTCTCTCCTCTTGCACCACAGCTCCAGGCAATTCCACAGTGGCAGAGGCGGCCGAGGGGGCTGTGGGTGCCTAAAGCCCTGAGGGGGCGGAGCCTTCCCTTCCAATGGGAGGAGCCATTATCCACAGCCAGAGGGGCACACCTGTCGGTCTTTCCTCTCTGGTCCCCTGCTGCTCGGCCACAGGTGTAAGTTCAGTCGCAGAAAGAACACAGCAGAGTGGGATGCAACAAGCCGCTGCTTTCCAGCCAGACGACCAACGAGGGACCAGGGACTGCAGCGAGGGAGGCACCCAGGAAGCAACCCCGTAACGTTGCCCATGAACCGCTGGCTCCCCCTGAGCTGTGCGTGGGTGGCTGCAACCGCAAACAGCTCACCATAGCTGGGGAGGGCCGCCCAGGGCCCAGGCCGGCCTCCGCACGGCACACGCAGGGCAGGTCTGCAAAGGCTGCGAGACACAGCTGCCGCCGAACCCCACAGAAGGCTGGGAGGGGTGGAGAGCCAGAGCCCAAAGCAAAACTATCAACATTCCCCACAGAATTCAAACGAGACCCCCAGACTCATAACATAATATTCAAGATACCCAGGATACAATCCAAAGTTACTCAGCCTCTGAGGAACCACGAAAATCCTCAACTCGTGGGAAAATAAAATCAATAGTTGCCCACGCCGAGATGGCACAGATACTGGAGTTAACTGAAAAAGACCTGAAGGAGGCTATTATTAAAATACTCCAAGAAGTAAGGGGAACATGCTTGAAATGAAGGCAAAGATAAAAAGTCTCAGCAAAGAAAAAGAAGATAGAAAGAAGAATCAAATGAAAATTTTAGAAATTTTTAAAGCCACTGGATAGGCTCAACAGTGAATGGATATAACAAAGGAACAGGTCAGTGAACATGAAGCTACTAGATCAATAGAAATGATCTATTCTGAGCATCAGAGAGAAAAAAGATTAAAACAACAACAAAAAAGAAATAAACAGAGCCTTGGGGACCTGTGGGACAACACATCAAAATTCCAGAAGAAGAGAAGAAAGGGTGCGGTGTGAAAAAAAATATATTATTTTAAGAATTAATAGCTGAAAATGTCCCAAATTTGTTGAAAGACATAAACCTACAGATTCAAGAAGCTGAGCAAACCCCAAGACAGGATAAACCCAAGGAAATCCACACCGGCGTACCATCCCAATCAAACCACTGAAAACAAAAGACAAAGAAAAAATCTTGAAAGCAACCAGAGGAAAAAGATTCATTACTTGAAGGGAAATAAGTTTTCAAATGACTGCAGATTCCTCAACAAAAATCCTGGAGGCCAACAGCAAGAGAAACAATAGTTTTTAGGTGCTGGAAAAAAATAACTATCAACCTTAAATTCATTATTCAGCAAAAAGAAATCCTTCAGGAATGAAGGTCAAATGAAGACATTCCAAATGAAAGAAAACTAAGGGAATTTGTTACCAGCTGCCATGCTCTAAAAGAATTTCTAAAGGAACATTTTCAGACAGAAGGGAAATGAGATGAGAAATGAGATGGAACATCAGGCATGAAAGAAGAGAAAAATAAGCAGTAAAAAAAACGGGAAATATAGTCTATTCTTCTCTTCAATTCCTTAAAATATGTTTGATAGTTGAAAACAAAAATTATCATATTGGCTGACGTTTCCATATTGGCTGATGTATACAGATGTTTTCAATGTATACAGATGTAGCACATGAAAACTGCAACATATAGGGGAGAGGATAAAAGGACATACATGGTGTTCATGTTTCTGCATTCCACTTGAAGTGGTAAAATATTGATTGTAAGTAGACTTGGAAAGTTAAGTATGTGTACTGTGATCCTTAGGACAAGCACTAAACAACAACAGCAACAAACACCCATACATATTATCAAAAGCTCAATAGATAAATTAAAATGGAGTGCTTAAATTATTCAAATAATCCTAAAGAATACAGGAAAGGGGAAACATCGGGAATAAGCAAAATAAATAATAAAGAGGTAGACCTAAATCCAAGCCTATTGATAATACATTAACTGTAAATATACTAATGAAAAGACAGAGATTATCAGAATGGATAAAAAGACATGTCCCAACTATATGTGGTCTACAAGAAACTACTTCAAATACAAAGCTAGAGGTAGGTTAAAAGTAAAAAGAGGGGAAAAAAAGGATATATGATGCAAACCCTAAGAAAAGAAAGCTGAAGTGCAACATTATTATTAGACAAAGTAGACTACAGAGCTAAGAAAATTACCAGGAATAAAAAGGGGCATTCTATAATGATAAAAGTGTCAGTTCACCAAGAATATATAACAGTCCTAAACATGTATGCACTAACAACAGAGTTCCAGAATACATGAAGCAAAAATTGCCAGAACTGAAAGGGAAACAAGATAAATCCACAATTATAGTTGGAAGCTTTAAATACTGCTCTCTCAGCAATCTATAGAACTAGTAGACAGAAAATTGGCAAGGATAAAGAGAAGCTGAACAATACTATCAATCAGCTGAATTTAATTGACATTCACAGAACATTCTACCAAACAGCAGCAGAATAAACATCCTTTTCAAGTGTACATATAATATTCACCAAGAGGGACCATTTCCTGGGTTGCAAACAAACCAAAGCCAATTTAAAAAAAAATGAAATCATACAAAGTATGTTCTCTGACCATAACAGAGACTACAAATCAGTATCAGAAAGATAACAGGAAAATCTCCAAACACTTGGAAATTAAACAACACATTTCTACATAATCCATTCATCAAAGAGGAAGTCTCAAATGAAATTAGAAAATATATTGAACTGAATGAAAATTTAACATATTAAAACCTGTGGGATGCAGCTAAAACAGTGCTTAGAAAGATACATATGGCATTGAACGCTGATATAGGAAAAGAGGAAAAGTCTCAAATCAATAATCTATGTTTCTATATAGAAACTAGAAAACTAGAAAAAGAAAAGCAAAATAACCCAAAGTAACAAGAAGGAAGTAAATAATAAAGATAAGAGCAGAAATCAATGAAATTTTAAACACAGAAACAATAGAGAAAATCAATGAATCAGCATTCTTTGAGAATATCATTAAACTTGACAAAACTCTAGCAAGACAGACTGAAAAGTGAGAATACACAAATAACTAATATCAGGAATGAAAGGAGGGAACACTACTACAGACCCCATAGACATTCAAAGGATAACAAAGGTACATGAGAAACAACTTTGCACACAGACATTTGACATGTTAGATGAAATGGACCAATTCCTTGAAAACCACGAACTATGCAAACTCACCCAAGATGAGTTAATAGTCCTATAACTATTAACGAAACTAAATTGATAATGGTAAACCTTTAAAAAAAGAAATCTCCAGTCCCAGAAGATTTCACTGGCGAATTCTACCAAACATTTAATCAAGAAATAACACCAATTCTATACAGTCTCCTTCCTGAAAATTCAGAGGAAGGAGTACTTTCCACCACATTTTATGTGGCCAATATTACTCTGTACCAAGTCAAACAAAAACAACACAAGAAAATAAAACCATGGGCTAACATCCTCATGAACATAGATGCAAACATCTTAAACAAAAGATTGGCAAATTGAATCCAGCAATACATGAGAATAAAATACCATGACCAAGAGGAGTTTATTCTAGGAATGCAGACTGGTTCAATATTCAAAAAATCAAATAATGCAATCCACCATAATGACAATCTAGAGAAGAGAAACCTTATGATCATATCAGTTGATGTAGTATAGAGCATTTGACAAAATTCAACCCTCATTCATGATAAAACTCTCAGCAAACTAGGACTAGAAGGGAACTTCTTCAACCTGATAAAGGGCATCTACAAAAGCCCAGCAGCCAACAATCACACTTAATGGTGAAAGGCTGCAAGCTTTCCCTGCAAGGTTCTCCACTGTTACCGCTCCTATTCAACATGGAACCTGAAGTCCTCTCCAGTGCAGTACGGCAAGAAAAGGAAATTAAAAGGCTTCAGAAAGGACAAAATAGAACTGTCCCTACTCACAGATGACATAATTGTCCATGACGAAAAACCTAAAGAATCTTTAAACACACACACAATCTACAGGCTGAGGTCATCTTTGTCAGTTTTCTCCACTGGGAAGTTACTATTTTTTATCTCCCATTTCCTCCGGGACTGTTTAGAAGGAAGTCAGCATGTGCAGCCCCCACTTAAGGAAGGGAGGTTATGCTCTGCCTCCTCGAGGGCAGAGTATCTATATAAATTATTTACAATTCTCTGCATGGGTGATTTGGGTGGATTCATATAAAGTTAAAACTACCCTTACCATACGACCAGAAATACTACTTCTAGGTTTGTACGCAAAAGAAATAAAAATTCACACAAAAATCTATATACAATCATCTATAAAAACTCTATCCACAATCACTCAAAACTGGAAACAACTCAAAATATCCTTCATGAGGTAGATGGACAAAAAATGTGCTACATCCATACCATGGAAGACCACTCAGCAATAAAACGCCACTGCATGCAACACCTCAGATGAATGTCAAACATGTTATGCTGAGTGAAAGAAACTGTTCTCAAAAGGCTACACAGAGTACAATTCCATTTATACGACAGTCTCCAAAAGATGGAGACGCGCAGACCCCAGGGCGGGGGAGATACGACTCCAAAGGGAAAGCCCAAACATGGTTTGGGAATGATGGGAATGTTCTGTTTCCTGGTTTATTGTGGTGGCGAAGCTTCATGTTTTAAAATTCCTAGAACTGTCCTCCAAAGAAAAGTCAATTTTACTGCATTAATTAAAAACTATATACACACACACTCTGGGCTACGTAAATGCAGTTTCCTTTCCTTAAAAAAATGTTGTGGAATGCCCAGAGGGGCCACTCAGCTCCGCGGTGGCCTCCGCCACACCAGCCGGCCCGTGGGCACCGATTCCTGGCTTTGCGGCTCTCGGCCTTCCCGTGCCGCCGGACCACCTGGAGCTGCACACTTCCCGCCAAGCAGGTGTGAACCTGGATCCCTCAAGGAGATGGAACCAAATCAGTCACCTTGATCTCGGTCACTGCCTGCAGAGGGCACGCCCCTCTCCTGCCCTGTGCTCACCAACAGCGACTCCCTTGGGAAGGGAATTATTTCTCTTGCATGTGAGGAGAATCAAATGCAACCAATGATCCAGCAGATGGAGGATCAGAAACGGCTCAGGCAGGGGGGAAAGCCTCCACCGGGCCGTGCTCTCCGCTTCTTAGGTGGAGTTGTGGATCAGATTATGTGTAAGCGGGAGAACAGGGGAAGCTTACAAGACGGAGGGCCCTATTTTCTGTGATTTCTCGCCCTTTGTCTTCATGGAGGAAGGCACTGTGTAGGCAGAGTACTGGGTCAAGGAAGTGTTTTATAAAAACTCGCAGAAATGCCTCCTACTGAGTCCCAGCCACAGGCCAAAGTAACTAAGGGAAAGTCAAAAGCCACCAGCTCCATCTGGGAGGCTGGAATGCAGCCACAGGAAACCCAGCATCCTGGCTGCCCTCCGAGGGACGTGATAAAACTACCTGCCGCCTGCCAACATTTTCCCTGTGCCCCCCTTCCTAGGCGAGGGCCGTTCGTGATGTGCCTTATCAGCTGCCTTTATCCGCCTCGCCCGTTGGGAGCACAGCCAGGAGACGAGGAAACTACAGAAAGTCGAAGCTGGCCGTGTGGATCAAAGCGGGCTACTCAAAGGAGCTGGTGAGCACCGTGAGCTGACCCCGGCCTGGGAAGGTGTCCCACGTCCACGCGGCCACCAAGGCTGGGTGACAGAGGGCACCAGAGCCCAGGACCCTGTCCCCATATCAGGCCAATGACGGTTAGGACCGTGGAGTCTTAGACGTGGAACCCAGTTCAGGAGCCCCTGCATTACACTCTCAAAGCAAGGTCCCTGGGCCCTGCCTCAGTATCCAACAGAGGTGCTCCCCCGCCACAAGGAAGAACAGTGCTCCCTGGGCCACAATCCAGCCCCCATGCGCTGGGAGAGGGACGCCCAGCAGCCCCTCGCCCTCCATCCACTCTCTCACGCCGCAGGAATGTCCAGAAACGCATCACACTGTCACAGACGGCTGACAGTTAGGGGCTTTCTTTTTAAAGAGAAGCATTACTTCTCAGTGGTGGAAGGAGACTGTTTCCACAATTGGGAAAGTAGGGATCTCGCTGTTCCCACAAAAAGAGTAAAAATAGCCCGAGCTTTCGTGCCCAGGGGCCTTGACGGAGGGGTCTGATGGCTGAGCCACCTGGAACTGTGACCGACCATCTCACCCTCCTTACAGACCCACGTGCGGATCCCGTTTTTACCACTGACGGGGACAAAGGAGCTAGGTCACAAAGAACTTAGTGCAACAGGGACATCCTTTCTGATCGCCATGGTTTTATGAAACCAAGATGGGCAAACGTGAGAAAGCCACGAAGGCCCTTGTAAAGCATTTTGAACAATTAAATAACACCTCAGCTGGAGCAGGGAACAATCTGACCAGGGAAAATGATAAAAAAATTGCCCGAGTCAGGCAGGGCAGCCTACGTCTTTGGAGGCAGTGGACATGGTGGAGGGACAGAACCTCGCCCCTCCCGTCCCCCCATGTCACAGTCTGTCACCAACCTTCACCTGGGCCTCCTGGAGGCAGTCGCCCACAAGGTTCAGACAACCAAAGGGCCCGTGGTTCTGGCTCCTCTGCCAAGACAGCAGGCACAGCACAAGTCCCTGCTTCCCACTTCCAGCTACTTCGAGGGCTCATTTCATTTGTTTCTTGGAATCATGTACCCCAGTTTCCCCACTGCTGCCTTCTTTATTTGACAATATGTAAATATCTTCCAAAATTCTAGTCCAGATACTTCTTTTTGGGCCCAAACTCCCCTAAAACCTGGCGCAGAGGACAGTGCCGTCTCACAGACACCCCTAGTCAGACTGTGCCTCCAGGTTCTTCCAAGGATCAGAGAGAGGAAGGCAGATGCTCCAACCACAGGCCTCGGCGACACCGTGGAGATCGGAGACGTCAAACAAGGTCTCCTTTTTAAATAGGCCAAAGATGATCATGCCCTCATACATAGTCACATTATCCTAAAAATTTTCTCCTTTTACAAAGTCACATTTGCATAGAAGGATGGCATTTTCAGACATCTCAAAAAAAAAAAAAGCCACTACTGCTACCTCTTTCTTAATCTCAGAAAACACGGGGCTGCATCTCTGAGAGCTGCTGCTGACAGTCTTTTTATTAAATGCTCTACCCCAAGGCCAAGTTACCTGCTTCAGTAAATGAGAGAGGCTGAGAAAGCCAAGCAGGTTGGGCTGTTCTTTTCCATAAATCCTAACTATTAGCAGGATTTAATACTTTATAATTAAATAATAATTATAGCTGACATTCGTGGTGTACTCAGTAAACGCCAGGCACTAAGCTAGTGCATGGTCTTCTGAGTTCATTCTCTAGTAACACAGGAGGTGGGTACCCTTATTACACCCACGGAGAACTGCAAGGCTCAGAGAGGTGAGGCAGCTCGTCTGCGGCCATCCAGCTACGTGGAAGCGCGCAGCTAACCAGGCAGTCTGACTCCACAGCCCTGCGAGAACGCTATGGGCAGCTGGGTGCTGATTTCGGGTGTGGACAAAGCCACCCAACAGCTGTAGTAGACTGGTAGGACTGAGACTCTCCAGCATCAGCTATGGGAAAAGCTACAATCTGTAGGTCCTGCCTTTCAGAGGTGACACAGGCAGCACCTGAGCTGGCACTTTGATATTTGATCCTGAGCACCTCAGTTTTCTAATGCCCAGTTCAGCAGAGATTGGCTGACAGGGAGGACTTAGCTCTTCTCACCCAGAAACGCTGGGTCTTCAGTGAGGTTGCTCAGTGCCTAAAAGAAGAAACTGAATGATTAAAAAAATGATAAGACTGAAATAATAAAGGCGATGCTTGCAAAGGAGTGGGCGTGGGGGGAACCAGATGATGCTGAACTGCCATAACCCCCGCAGGCCACTCGGAGGGGGCCCCAGTCCCAACTCCAGGCCCAGCACACACCCAGGGAGGAGTGACACTTTGTTTTTTTCGTGCTGGGCCAATTCTGAGGCCCAGAGACAGGCCTCCCCTCATGGAGGCTGCCACGCACTGGAGCACCAGCTGAGAAACAACTGACCCGGGGGCCAGAGGCTGGAGCCGGCTCCCTCTTTGCAGAGTCTCGGAGGCTAGGCCCGCGCCCTCCAGTACGGCAGCCACCAGCCACACGTGGCATTAAACACTTGCCATGTGGCTGGTCTGAATTGAGATGTGCTAGGGACATGAGACACACTGGATTTCAAAGACTTTGTATGAAAAAACGAATGTAAAATATCTCACTAAATTTTTTTACATTGATTACATGTTGAAATAATATTTTAGACGTGGGTTAAATAAAACTCTGAAAATGGAACAAAAAAGCAGCTATGTATGAAATTATTTGACACTTTCTGCTTCACTCAAATAAAATCCCAAGGCTTTAGAGATAGATGAGACATTGGACTTGCAGAAAGAGGAATGGGGGTTGGCAGACAGATCAGAAAGAGGCAGGGAGGGGAGGTCCTGACCCCTAGAGACAGGCTTCCCAGAGGAGGAAGCTGAGATCCAGATGGTGACACACAGGTGGAGTCACGTCGGGGAGCCACGTGGCACTTTCATTTGGGGCTGTGTCTCGAACCCACGCTTTCTGTGTGCGAGGCACCATCTGGGCAGAAGGGAGAGCTGGGAAAATGCAAGCCTGCTGTCTCCCCTGGATGTGCCCGGTGCCAAGTCCTGGAGTTTTACCCCTACTTGGCTGAGGAGCACGGCTGCTGTTTCGGCACTGTTTCTTTCTTCTCTGATGGAGGCTGTAGCAGCTAGGAAGAATATACGGGGCTGTTTTGTAGGGTTCGGGTTGTTCGTCTGACCAGCATTTATTAGGTCCCTATCATGTGGCAGGACCCGTGATAAGTCCTGGGATTCGAAGATGAGCTGGAGATGGCCCCTCGGTTACAGTGACAAGCTAGGTGAGAAGAACAGATGGGAAAGACAGACGGAATGACAAGCACCCTGATTCCGGGACGGAGGTGCCGACGGGGGTGCAGAAGTTAGACTGCTCCGTTCTGCCAGAGGAGAGTGTAAAAGGTTCCACTCTTTGGGTCACATTGGAAGGAGCCCGCTGGTCACACAGGAAAGGAAGATCACCCACGCAGAGAACACGGTGCCAAGAGACAGGCAGAAGGTGGTCCGACAGCCCCCTAAACAGCTGATTCAGACTTAGAGAGTTGACCAGGATAAAAAGTATTGTCAAGTCGAGCACAACTTTGGTTTACATTTGGAAGCATTTCTTCTCCCAAAACCTTACAACGGAAACATACAGAAGCATTTTCCTGCCCACATTAACATGGGAGCCGTATGCCCTTAAGTTTTTTGGTCTTAATAAACAGCAAGGACTAAAACATACATGATTCTGCACTCTAATCCTGCTTTGGAGTTTGAATATGTGTCTTTTAAAAAACCCGGAAATGGTGGGACTCAGCCCGTGTTTGCTGGTATGTAAGGGGAACGAAATAGGCTCCTTCTGTTGCGCTCCTTCCGCTGCTTTCCTTCAGAGGAATCTAAATCATCTCCGAGGGGCCATGTTAAGTGTATCAATTCACCAGCTCAAGACAGAGGCTTCTCTCGATGGCTTCCCTGCAGAATTCTAATTCAGTGTTTAAAAGTGGAGCCAGTTTTCTTTCATCTCAAAGGCTCACGCTGGAGGCAGCTGCTGTTCAGCCTGTCCACCAAGGAGAGGAAGCAGGTTTGGGGCAGGGGGTTTAAACTGGAGGAGCATGAAGGCAAGATGGGCATGGGAAGATGGGGCCTGCATAGGCTCTGTCAAGTTTCCAGGATCTGATAACCTTCCTACGTCAGCACAGGCAAGGCTGAGATGTCAACAGCCTCCAGCTGGGGTTCCACCGCAGCAAACTGACATTTGGGGCCAAGCTGTTCTTCGTGGGGGGCTGTCCTGTGTACCCAAGAGCTCAGCAGCATCCCTGGCCGCTACCCCGCGTGGCCTCCACCCCTGGATGCCAGAAGCACACTTCTGCTCGTGCCAACCAAAAATATCCCAGATGTCACCAAAAGTCCCTCGGGGTGAGGGGGCTGGGGGGGCAAAATCACTCCCAGTTGAAAATCCGTGATCCATTTTAATTCCAAACAATTTCAAACAATCTCAATCATTTTAATTGCCTCCTATTGTATCATGAGTATCATTGTCCCCTAAAAAATAAATCTAATAAAGAGTTACCATAGTGGTCCTTGATAATATATAAGTCCCTTTAGAAAACACTTAATAGTTTTGGTTACAAGGAACCCGGCACTAAATTCTGCTATTAAAACAGGCTCTGAACGGCACTGTCTACCCAGCCGCCTCCAGACTGTAAGAGGACAGTTGAGTGTTCCATTTCTTTGATCATTTGTTCATTCATTTAACAAATACAATCGAGCAAACGCACGAGGCTGGACACTGTCCCAGGTGAACAAGACAAACAAAAGGAAAGCTTACGTTGTACTCGGAGAATAAAGAAGTAAACAAATCCTTTTAGCTTTTAGCACTTTGAATAAAATGAAAGTATAAATTGGATTAGACTGTCCAATACAGGAGCCACTTGTCGTCACCTGTGGCCACACGGCCCATGAAGCACAGCTCATCTGAACTGAGATGTGTGGACCACACCAGATTTCAGAATTAGCACAAAAAGAGAATGTAAAACATCTCATTAATAATTTTTTATACTGATTACATGTGAAAATGAAATATTTTGGATATACTGGATTAAATACAATATATTACCAAAATTGCACCTGCTTACTTTGCCTGTTTAATGCGGCTACTGGAAAGCTTACAATCCCACGCGTGGCCCATATTACATTTCCACTGACCATGCTGGGCTGGAGTGACCAGGAGGCAGCAGGAGCTCCCTGACTTGCCAACTCTTAGAGCCAGTGTCTCAGCCGGCCTAGGGTCTGGGGGACAGGGGTCCCAGGCTGGGGAAACAGCAAGGACAATGGCTCTGCAGTGGGAGGGACCCCACCTGGTTAAGGAACAGTGAGGTTGGGGTGCAAAGAGGCAAAACAGAAGGAACCCAGGTTGGGAGGGCTGGCCGGGGCGCACAGGCCCACCAAGGAGTGGGGGTCTCGTCCTAAGACAAAGGGGACAGTCCCAGAAGTTCTGAGTCAGAGGCATGACACTGCACTCTGGCTGCAGTGCGGAGAAAGGACTGGCACGCAAGCAAGCAAGAAGCAGGACCCTGGGCAGGGGGCTAACCTTGGGGGACCCCCTCAGCTTTGGGAAGAGAACAGGAGGTTAAGTCAGGGATGCTTTTCTTTCCCATGGGATGAGTCTTGTTAATTCCACCTGCACTAAAATTTTGATTATGTGCAATACCTCCTTCCCCCACAATAGCAGATCAGTGAGATATTTTTTTAATTATCCAAATTGAGCCTCGGGATTCTAAGAGTGATTTTGCTGCTTAAAAGGCCTCTCCCTTAATCTGCCTCCTCAAAGGGTAGAGTGAGAATTAAACTAGCTTTGCTTTATTAACTGGCTTCCTATTCCCTGTCTACCACTGAAATTAATCTAAAAATAACTTTGGGGGTGGTTCTCAGGTTTAACATTGTTTTGATCTCATTTAATTATTTTATGTCATTTACCGTTCACTCAAAATTTGGTTTCCTTTTACTCCACGAGGCCTTCACCCTTTTTCTGCTGGGCTCCATTTTGTATCTTAGCTCCCTAGGTTCACCCCAGTCTAGGATGTCAGCTTATCAGCAGACAGTCAGCTAAACTCATTTACTGTGGCATTTTCCACTTGCCATTTGCTTTGCTATTTCTGGACCCTCATTTTCTCCCAGCTCATCGCTCCTTTTTGCACTGTTGAGTCACTTGCTCTGAGTCACTCCTGGCCGTGGCATGGAGGCCAGCAGCGCATCTCAGCCTGCAGCTGGTTTTAGGCTGGGATGGCACTGGGAACGCAATTGGACCAGGGGCGTTTGTCCTCTGTGCATTTGGTACTTAAGTGAAAGATTAGTCTCCTCTTTTCTTTCTTTCTTCCTCCTTCCAAAGTTACTATCCCTCTCAGCAATTTGCTGGAAAATAATTCCTCTGGAAGAGTGCATCCCAGCTGTTCATTTCCGATTTTTAGAGGCAGGATAACAGGCTCTGAGTGAGCCCAGGAAACTCCTCCTGTATTGTGCAACATGGACCCCCCCAGATACTGAGCTTTGGCTCACTTTTCCTTTTCAGAGCCGAGAAGATCCTGTTTGGCACAAGGACCACCACACCGAGTCCTGAAGCAGGGGAGGGGAAACTGCCCCAGATAAGAGGAGCCTGGGACGCTGGACAAGGTGCGCAGACACCCCGCAGGAGAGCCGGACGGGAGGTGGCAGGAGGGTGCCCAGAGCGCTCTCGAGAGCTGGCCGCCCACAGGCACCTTCCCAGAGGCTAATGGACAGAGGAGCCCGTGGCCACAGGCACGGAAAACATAGACAATAAAAAGGAAGGAAGCACTGAGGCGATCTACAACAGGGGCGCACTTCAACTCGTTATT
>PVKY010001567.1:0-30964 GCA_004027775.1 Bradypus variegatus | reverse complement strand
GGTGGCCCCTCCCTCAGCCTCCACCTCAGCTCTGATTTGGCTCTCAGAAGGGAAGGGGAACAGGCAAGGAGGGGAGGGGCTGATCTTTTAAAAAAGGTGGGCCAGGGGTCCCCTGGGAATGGAGAGATCAGGCCGGGGATGTTGGGAGAAGTGGCCTGACAGACACGCTGACCCTTCCCCAGGGTGGGTGGTAGGGAGGGAAATCAAGCCTCAGGTGATGCATGGGGTGATGGGGGCTCTCGAGGGCCTGCTCTCCCCTCCACCCCCATGCCTAAGTCCTCAGTGTAGCCTGGTTCTCACGTGGCCAGAACAGGGAAAGGTTTTGTGACATGTGAGCCACAAGCCGTAATGGCTAAAGCAGGTGTGAGTGGGGAGCCCAAGCCAGATCCAGCCCAGCTGGGCACTGAGAGGGCTGGCGCAGCCTTCCTTAGCCGGTGTCCTGCCCTAGCTGTACTCCCGAGTCCGGGCAGGGTGCAGGGGTGGCAGGCCCAGCTGGTGGTGAAGGGGAGGCAGGTGCTGGGCTTGACACAACAATGTGTTTCCGGAAGGAAAAACCAAGGCCTTGGCAGGTTGGACCACTGAGACCCAGCACCAGGGCGAGAGCCTGGGCAAGTGGTGGTCCAGGAGCCTGAGGATGGCCCGAAGGCCGGGGTAAGGCAGGGCTGGGGACCTCAGATGCCTCTCCCTGGTATATTCTATTATGTCAAGACCCAGTCCCAGGCTATCTGATTCAGGAATCCTCAGGGATTTCTAGAACCGGAGTGTGACTCATAGCCAATGACCCTGCTCCTAGATGCTGTCTTAATGGCGGTCTCCACCCATGACCTGGCATACAATTGGGTGTCAGGGCCTGGACCTAGAGCTGGGGAGCAGAAAGGAGACCTTGTGGACACAGGAACTTGAGCTCACATACGTGGGACCTCCTTTCCTACTCAGGGGAGGGAACACATCTTGAGGTGGGGGGGTGAGTGCATGAGGCTCAGGTGGGCCTCAATGGCCCAGTCCCTTTGGCTGGGGGTTGAGTCCCATGATGTTGGAAAGATGGTGAAGGGTCCTTCCTGTTTCCCGGTGTGGACTTATGGCTGGGGAGATGAAAGAGAGGCTGGGAACCGGCCTGGAGAACTTAAGTCAGTGGGGGCAGGCTGGGGGCACAGCGGGGGTGGGTACGAGCCTCAGAAGGCACTTGCTGATCTTGGCTGCTTGGGTGGAAAATTGTAAACAGCTGAAGAATTCTGTTGGCTTGCACGGGGCCAGGGGAGGCTGCCAGGTCCAAGGCAGAAGCAGCTAGCCCGGCAGCAGGAAGAAGCCACATCCCGGAAGTCCAGGAGCTTGAGCAGGGATGCATCCTCCCAGTCCCCAACCTGAAGGCTCCTGGCTCCCCTGCTTATCCCCAACCTTCTCCTGTCCCCCAGAGCCAGTCAGCTGGGCAAGCCCAGGAACACCAGGGGTCCTGGGGCTCAGGAAGGAGGGTGGGTGGGCATGGCCTCTCCCTGGCTGGGTGCAGATATTTCTACCCCAAGGGGGCTTAGAGAAGAGTCTCTATGCTGCCCCTGCCCCTGCCTGGCTGGATGGCACCCAGGGGATGGGCAACAGAACATGTTTGTTTGAAGCATACACACGGCCTGGCTGACGCCTGAAGAGCTGCTAGTCAGCCTTGGGGAGATGGCGGGATGCCTGTTTGGGAGATTGAGAGATCAAAGCCCATCCTCATGCCCCTGTGTGTCCACCCAGGTAGTCCTGAGGGCCCTCCTCTCCCACTGTCAACATGGCAGCCCCTCCAAAAGGGTACTCAAATCAGAAGTATCTGTCAGACCCAGCTCCAGGACCAGCCTCCAGCCCCTTCCCAAAGGAGGTGTCAAGGTGTAGGAGCCCTGTCTTGTCTGTAAAGCCCCCTCTGGTTCCTGTCCCTTTGTTTGGTGGCGGACAATTCCTCCCATCTTGAACCTAGGAATGCTAGAGTCAGGGAGGGCACGTCTTCTGCCTCCCCACCTTCCAGAAGAGATGCAGAACCAGGCTGTCCAGGATGGGGGTCTCTGGATGGGGCTCACACCCCACAGTGCAGAAGTGAGCTTTGCTGGGCCTCCTGTGCCTGCCCCTCTCTGGCCCTCCCTTCCCTTCCCCTGCCTGACACTGCTGGCCGGCTCCAGAAGCCCCTGTGTGGCCCAGGTGTTAAGAAAGGACTGGGGCCCATTAAGAAAGGACTGGGGCCTGGGGCCTGGGGCCTGGGGGCCCATCAGCCCTCTGTTTGAGAATCCTCTCCCCTGCTCCATGATCTCAGGCCCTCCCATCCCAGCCAGCTCCTGGAAGCTGAGGTGGCAGCTGTGCCCCCATCCCCCGCAGTCCCTGTCCCCTCAGTCCCCCACCCCATGGCCTCTGCAGGTAGGTAAGGAACCCAAGACCCTGAGGACACCCGCCACCTGGCTGCTCCCTCTGCCAGCTTCACAGAGCTGCCTGAGGTTCGGGGTTCTCTGCTGCTTCTTTCTCCTTTGCCTTGACTGATCTCCCCCCTTCCGCCTGGAGCACCTTTCCTCCTCGACGCCTGGCAGGGGAGGGTCGTCCCTACCCACCCCTCCCTGTGTGCCCACTCCGCTCTGCTCTGCTCCGGCCCCGCTGCCATCTCCAGCCGGTCCCAGCCGCCTGCCCGGTCACCCGATCCGCCCTCCAGTAAACTTAACGGGGCGGTGGCAGCTGGGCTGGTGGGGGCGGGGGCTGTGCCTTAAAGGAGCCGTCAGAGGGTGCCCAGGCATCCCTAGGCTTCTCCCCTTCCCCGGGACGGGAAGGGGCAGGGGTGGAGGGCGTTGCTGCCAGAGTTCTTGGTGGAGTGTGGGAAGGCGGTCGGGGGTTTCTCGGCATTGCAGACCTCAGGGGCTCAGGAAGAAGCATCGGCAAGTGTCAGCGGAGGGACGGCGGAGGTGCGGGGCCTGCCATGGGAGGGGGCCAGGAGCTGTGGGGCAGGGGAGGGGTCTGGGACTTGCCCCAGAAGCTGCACCCCTTATTGGATTCTACCCGGGGTCCTTGCCCCACCCCAGGGCTCCTTGAGGAGGGGGGACATTGCCACCAGAGCCTGGCTCCATCTGAGGGGTCCAGGGAGGGACTCAAGCTCGGAGAGGTGGAGGGGCTCAGAGATGCGGGAAGGAGATCAGGGGGAGAGAGAGGCTGAGGGAGACTCTGAGAGGGAGGGCAGCTTGACCCAGAGCTGGGTGAGGGGCCGCCTTGGCTCTCCTGGCTTCTTGCTTGATTCCCTTTGGGTCTGAGGCTTTTCTTACGAATCTCTGTGTGTGAGCAGCCCCTTCCACCCACCCCCTCTGAGGCGCGGAAAGGGAGAGGTCAAACAAGGCTGGATGGCTGGGTCGGCTGTGGGAGCAGCCCCAAGTCAGAGGCTGCGGCTTCTGCCAGCTCCAGGGGCCCAGGCTCTGCGCCCTGTGGTTGCTGAAAAGGGTTTCACGAGGGTCTCAGTTGAAGGGATTGGTTGATATTGCAACTGTTATTGTTCACCTGCATATGCAGAGACACATACGTATGTGCACATTCACGTGTGTGTATACATGAATAATTCATACATGTGCCCATATCTGTACCATATGCACACAGATGCACACATCATAGGCTCACATGCACACATTTGCACATGTGACACATCTATACTTCATGTGCAACATATATATCCAGCACATGCACACATAAATGTGTACACACATACATATGCTCACACACATACAATACTTGTGCACATGTGCACAGACAGATACCCAAAGGGACACTCCAAAGCACATTCCCACTGTAGTCACCCATACCCCTAGCCCAGGGTCCCAAGTGCCACTGTGTTTTTCCATGGCCCCGTGGGTGCACAGTCACCTCCTAGAGGCCTGACCCCTCCTGTCACTCTCACTCCTATGACTGGATTATTTTGCTCATTGCACTTGGCGCCCTATGAAATGACTGCATCGGTCCAAGTCCTTGTTGGTGCTCTGCCCCCTCCTACCCAGAACCTTATCTGTGGTGTCCCCAGTTCCAGTTCCAAGCTGGCATGAAGTGGGCACCCGGTGCTTGTGAATTAATGTCTGTGCATGTGTATACAGGGAGGTGGAGGGGACTGGGGAGGGTGACGTGGTGGGGCGGGCGCCTGCCTATGTGGGGGCCCCTGAGGGTGTGCCCCGTGTGGGTGTGTCTGTGCGATTGTGGCCAGGCGGGGCACCCTCCAAGGGGAGGGCTCGGAAGGGGAATGCGACCCCCAGCCGCGTGCCCCTCCAGGCTGTAATCTGATCCCCGGGGACTACCCCTTCACCTCCCACCCGCGCTGCCGACTCCTTCTCTTCCAGATCCTGGGGCAGAGTCCAGGGTGCTCAAGGCTCCTCTGCACACGCCCGCTGAACCCTGAGCGCCTTGAGCCACCGGGATGGGGTGGGCCCCAGCCTCCGCCATGATCCCAGGCCTGGCCCTGCTCTGGGCTGCGGTGCTGGGGGGTGCTGCCCCCAGCCCCCCGCGTCTGCGGCTCTCCTTCCGAGGTAGGTGCACCTGGCGAGCTGAGGGGCCGGGCATGGAATGGGCAGGAAAGGAGCCCAGAAGGGGTGGCGGTGGGCTCTGTGCTTGCTGTTGCGTGCCTGTCACTGGACTCTGGTTTTGGGCTGACCTGGGGGACACTCTCTGGCCATCCCCAGTTAACCCTGTCCTGGCCTCAGTCCCCAACCTATCTGCCCGCATTCTCCTCACACCTTCCCAGGAAGACCTCTCCTGTCCCCATGGCAATCGATTGTGCCTCTGACTCATCCCCTATCCCCAACCAGGCCATGCCCCTGCCTCAGAAGCCACAGGCATCGGGGCCATCAGAGTCCCCTTCTCATGCCCCACTGCACAGGAGGGTAGATACTAGGCAGTGGCATCTGGCAGGCAATTCTGCTGAACTCAGGATGGTGGAGGGGTGGCAGGGAGAGAAACTTCAGCTGCCTTTGGGGTTGGGGTTCTGGCTATCCCTACATGCCAGGCCTCCCTCGGAACCCTAGCGTCCACAAGCCTGGCCTCCCAGGGCGCTCGCCCAGAAAAATTACTTGTCCATGCATGCCTTAGCTCACCCTGCTTTCCCCTTCCGGGGCCTGCACCACCCACCCCAGTAGCTGTGCACATGCACCTGGGTGGGCCTGCTTCCCCCACGTACACTCACACAGGTAACTCACCTGTGAGTAAGTTCACATGTATAACCCTGGCCTGTGAGACAGACACCCAGGCAGGGACTTGCAGGGGGTGTCCAGCTTGGCTTGCGAGTCCTCAGTGGTGTCCCCACGCCGCAGAGCTCCAGGCTCGGCATGGTCTCCGGACTTTCAGGCTGGCGCGGACCTGCTGCTACGAGGCCTTGCTGGTGGATGAGGAGCGCGGACGCCTGTTTGTGGGTGCTGAGAATCACGTGGCCTCCCTCAGCCTGGACAATATCAGCAAGAGGGCCAAGAAGGTGCCAGGGGCCCCAGCCCCCAGTGCTGCTCAGGGAAAGAGGCCCAGGGACTGCCTGGAGAGACCCAGGGGGTTGGGATTCATGAGTGGATAGAGAACATCCCACATCCCTGACCTATGTCCCCTGCTTTTCTCTCCCATAGCTGACCTGGCCGGCCCCTGTGGAATGGCGAGAGGAGTGCAACTGGGCTGGGAAAGACATTGCTGTGAGTGCCAGCTGCCCAGGGTGGGAGTGGGGTGGGCCAGTCCCTCATACCATAGACAGGGCAGTTCTAAGACAGAGGCCTGCCTGTTCTGGCTGGGGCGAGAGTGGGGGCTTCGAGGCGGCTGAGGTCTGGAGGTGATGAGTCAGGGTGGTGGCTCATGTAATTGTTTAGGGGGCCCTCCAAGTCATGCAGAGCTGTGTAGGCCTATGCTTTCCCATGGACCCATCCTTGGGGGTGGGGGCTGGGTTGGTCACCAAGGGTGCCCGGGTCCTATGACCCATGCTGGTACTTGCCTGGGCAGATGCAGAAGAAAGGGATGGGGGTGCTACCAGTGAGCTGGGACCCCTTGAGATTGCCTTTCTGGGGGAGGCCTCACTTCTCCTGCCTTGCCTGCCCACTAGACTGAGTGCATGAACTTTGTGAAGTTGCTACACATGTACAACCGCACCCACTTGCTGGCCTGTGGCACAGGGGCCTTCCACCCCACCTGTGCATTTGTAGAAGTGGGCCAGGGGCTGGAGGTAAGGCTGGGCCTGGGCAGGGAGGTGGCGTGGGGTGGGGTAAGGGAGGGCCTGAAAGTAGCAAGTCCTCCCCTTGCCTCCGAGGAGCCGGTGCTCCAGCTGGACCTGAGAAGCCTGGAGGATGGCAAAGGAAAGAGTCCTTATGACCCCAAGCATCAGGCTGCCTCTGTGCTGGTGGGTGAGTCCAAAGCCCGGGATCCCAAGGAGCTCCTGGAAACCCACAGAGACTCAAGGACCTCACAAAGTCCCAAGACTCCCTTAAATCCTGGGAATCCCCCAGAGCCCCACCAGGAGCTCTCCGGGCCCTCCTATCCCAAGAGCCGCCAGTCTGGCTGAGCAGCCCTTGCCCTGGTCTGCAGGAGAGGAGCTGTACTCAGGGGTGGCCGCAGACCTCATGGGCCGGGACTTTACCATCTTTCGCAGCCTGGGCCGCAGGCCGAGCCTCCGCACAGAGCCCCACGACTCGCGCTGGCTCAATGGTGAGAGGCTGGTGGGACTGGTGGTGGGAAGGGGGCCCTCATACTCGCACAGGGTGGTGTTGAGCAAGGCCCGTGGAGGGAGTGAGCAGTGGATGCAACCAGTTCTCACTGAGCACCTACTGTGCACCAGGCCCAAGCCAGGCACTGGGGACACAGCAGCAGACAAGACAGGTGTGACCTTGCCCTTGTGTGTTCACAGACCTCATAACAAATACAAGATCAGTTCCAATGGCCATGGGGCCAAGAAGAGAATAGAGAGGAAGGGAAAGAAAACAGAGTTATGCTGAGGGGAGATGTAAATTAATTCCTAAAGCACAAGAGAGCCATACAACAGGATTGAGGGGAGAAGAGCATTCCAGGCAGGGGAAACAGTGCAAGGGCCCTGAGGCAGGATCAAGCCAAGGAATAGATTCTTGAAAGGAGCAGTGGCAAAGGACCAGGACTGTCAGGGGTCAGGGTAGTCTATTCCAAGAGCAATGGGATGGAAAGAGTTTGAAGCAGGGGTGGGTTTCCTGGTGAAGAGAATTCATGACTGAGGTTGAAACTGGATCCCCTATCTACCCCCTTTCCTGGCCCCCAGGCCCGGGGTCCCCCGCCAGCTTGCCCAGGTAGCCACGGTCTCTGCTACCCCCTCGTGGCTGCTGCTTGCATAGCGGACTCTGACCCTTTGGATTGGGTGCTGCTCTGAGGACTCCAGCCGGCGCCCAGGGTGGGTGGGTGAGCAGAGCCCGGGGTGGATCCCATAGTGGAGGTGGGGAGGGACTAGAACTCCCTGACCCTGTTCCTCCCGCTGCGGCCAGAGCCCAAGTTCGTCAAGGTCTTTTGGATCCCAGAGAGCGAGAACCCGGATGACGACAAGATCTACTTCTTCTTCCGTGAGTTAGCGGTGGAGACGGCACCAGCACTGGGACGCCTCTCTGTGTCCCGCGTCGGCCAGATCTGCCGGGTGAGGAGTCCTCGGACCGTGCCCGTGCGGAACGACCCCGCCCCCAACCCTTTCCCGGCCCGCTCCCGACTCTATCTCCTCCGTCCACCCCCGCAGAACGACGTGGGTGGCCAGCGCAGCCTGGTCAACAAGTGGACGACGTTTCTGAAGGCGCGCCTGGTGTGCTCGGTGCCTGGCCTCGAGGGTGACACCCATTTCGATCAGCTCCGTGAGTGCCGGGAGTGAGGAATGGAGGGCAGGGTTACAGACCCCAAGAGTGGAGCCTGGCCACCGGGCTGTGCACCCTCCTTCAACCAGGCCCCTTCCTCGCAGAGGATGTGTTCCTGCTGCCCTCGCGGGACCGCCGCAGCCCGCTGCTCTACGTTGTTTTCACCACGTCCAGGTCTGGGTTTGGGGGCTGGGATAGGGGTGCTAGAGGGCGCCAGGGGCCCCACCGGCTGGGCTGGGCTACGTTTTTGCGGGGGCCCCTGACTCCGCCCTGGTCTTTCCCTGCAGCGGAGTCTTCCAGGGCTCAGCGGTGTGTGTGTACAGCATGAACGACGTGCGCCGGGCTCTCCTGGGACCCTTTGCACACAAGGAGGGACCCACGCACCAGTGGGTGTCCTACCAGGGCCGCGTTCCCTATCCCCGGCCTGGCATGGTGCGTGGCCCAGGGGCTCCTGCCACAAACTAACTCCAAAGTCCCAGGGCTGGAGAACTCGGCCTGGGGTCTTCTTGGTGAATGTGGTTTCTTCTTTTTGTTAAGGGTGGGAAAAGATTAAAGTCACCAGGGCTCCTCCGGGATGTGCCAAGGCTTCTCCCCTCAGATACCCCAGTGCAAGGCTGGATATCCTTTCTCAGATCCCTGAGGCAGGGCTCTCTTCCCCACTCCCCCAACCCAAGTCCCCTGAGGACCTTCATAGAGGGCTGCCCACCAGACCCCCACATCCACACCCCTGCTGTGCCCCTCTTCCCCAGTGCCCCAGCAAGACCTTTGGCACCTTTAGTTCCACCAAGGACTTCCCAGACGATGTCATCCAGTTTGCCCGGAACCACCCTCTCATGTACAACCCAGTCCTGCCCATGGGGGGGCGCCCTCTCTTCCTCCAAGTCGGTGCGGGGTATACCTTCACCCAGATTGCTGCTGACCGTGTAGCTGCTGCTGATGGACAATATGACGTCCTCTTCATTGGCACAGGTGAGGGTCCTGCCACATCCACCCATAGGATCTCATGTAGGCTTCTGGGCCTGGTAGTGGAAGCTCTTCCTGTTCAGTCCCACTTCTGTATCTTTACCTGGGCTGTGCCTCCCCTCCTCCTGGATGCTGCCCTCGTTGCTCCAACTCACACGGCCTTAGAGGCCTCTGCCCTGGCTATTGGGGAACACCAAAGGGCACTCACCTCTTCTCATCCCTGCAGATGCAGGCACCGTGCTGAAAGTGATCTCGGTCCCCAAGGGCGGCAGGCCCATAGGGCTGCTCCTGGAGGAGCTGCACATGTTTGAGGTGAGGCTTCGCTCCAGGTGGCCCCAGGTCCCCCACCCCACTGAGGCCTGATCCTCATGCCCCTTCTCCCTCTTAGGACTCGGCTGCCATCACCAGCATGCAGATCTCTTACAAGAGGGTGAGTGACAAGAAGGATGTGTGTGTGGGGGGGTGTCTGTGGGATGGACCAGGGGTGTGCCCAGGGAGCCCCCACCCCTCAAGTACTCCCTTGATAGTTCACAGCCCCAGGTTCTAGAATAGGCTCTGCCTTCGCTAGACTGTGTAACCTCAATGAAACTTCAGTGTTCCCATCTGTCAAGAGTGGGGAGAGGATCCCTGAACGGAGGGAGGCGGGTGCAGGGCCGCCCTTCGTCATCCCGGAGCCCCCTGTGCCCCCCCAGCACCAGCTGTACGTAGCCTCGCGGAGCGCGGTGGCCCAGATCGCGCTCCACCGCTGCGCGGCCCATGGCCGCGCCTGCGCCGAATGCTGCCTGGCGCGTGACCCCTACTGCGCCTGGGACGGGGCCGCTTGCACGCGCTTCCAGCCCAGTGCCAAGAGGTGGGCGGGGACGGGGGCGGGCCGCCGGGAGGGAGCCCGAGGGTCTTTCGCGGCCAGGAATGGAAGAAAGGCTCACAGGCTCCACTGTTCCCCTCAGGAGATTTCGACGGCAAGACATAAGGAACGGCGACCCCAGCACGTTGTGCTCCGGGGGTGAGTGCCCCAACTGCCTTTATTCCTCAGACCCTGGAGACGCCCCGCCCTACCTTGCGGTGCCTGAATCTGACAATTCCCTTTCCCCAGACTCTTCCCGCCCTGTGCTGCTGGAAAGGAAGGTGTTCGGCGTGGAGGGTGGCAGCACCTTCCTGGAGTGTGAGCCCCGCTCACTGCAGGCGCGCATGGAGTGGACCTTTCAGCGTGAGGGGGAAGCACCCCACACCCTGGTGAGCCTCCCTCCATCCCTCCTAGACACCCCGCCATTCCGTCCCCTACATCCAGGAGAGGCCCAATCAGGTTCTGTCCATCTAGGCTGCATACACGTCCCATCCAGTTTGGTCCCTTACCTGCACCCCAAAACCAGGTGAGTGACCATTCCTTCCAACTAGGCTCCTAATCGACCCGCCCACTGAGGTCTTGGACCCGCCCCCCATATTCGGGTGAACGGGGCCGCTTCCGGGGTGTCCCCTTGTAGACTACCAATTCCCAGGTAGCCTGTCTTCAAGTGTGCTCTCGCGGGCACCCTGTTCCTGCTCCGGTTCGGCCCTTGATTCCCCTTTGCCTCTCTGTCCCTCTTTCCGGCGGGGACCCCTCTTCCCGGCCCGGCGACCCCGCCTCACGCCGTCCCCTCCCGCAGGTACCCGCAGAGGATCGCGCGGAGCGTACGGCGCAGGGGCTGCTGCTGCGCGGACTGCGGCGCGGGGACTCGGGCGTGTACCTCTGCGCTGCCGTAGAGCAGGGCTTCTCGCAGCCTCTGCGTCGCCTGTCGCTGCACGTGCTGAGCTCTGCGCAGGCCGAGCAGCTGGCACAGGCCGAGGAGGCTGTGCCCGCAGCGCCGCCGGGCCCCAAGCTCTGGTACCGAGACTTCCTGCAGCTAGTGGAGCCCGGTGGCGGTGGCGGTGGCGCGAGCTCCTTGCGTATGTGTCGCTCACCTCCCGCGCAGCGTCTGCCACCGCCTGCACCGCGGAAGAAGGGCCGCAACCGGCGGACTCACAGCCCCGAGCCGCGCGCCGAACGGTGGCCACGCAGCGCCTCTCATTGGTGACTCGCACGTTTCCACGCCGAGGACAGTAGGAAGACGACGGGTGGGAGAGGGGGAGAATAGACCTGGGACTTGGAGACGGGCAGGTCGGAACTGGGCTCCCTGCGGATTCCAGCTGACTGAATCACCGACAGGCTCTGGTTGAGGGGCAGCCGCCAGGCTTATTTATTAACAGAAGATAACCTTTGAATGTAGCCCCGGGAGGGGTGGCCCAGGCTGGGTGTGGGGTCTGGCAGGTCGGGAGGCGGTAGACAAGCAGGGCTCTAGAGCAACCAGCCACAAGGGCTGTGGAGGTGCCAGGAGTGCACACGCTGGGATACCCCTCCTTGGGCAGCCAGCAGGAAGCTGTGAACAGGTCGGGCTGTTGGGGGCAGGGGTGGGGCAGGCCAACTGTACTAAAACAACGCAATAAACACATTATCAGCCAAAGCTACAACGGCCCCAGTGGGCAGCCTCTAGTCCTAGGACTTGCTATGTGACCTTGGGCATCTTCCCACCAGTCTGTCTCAGGGCCTCAGTTTCTCCTTCTGACCAAGGATGCATGATGGGGATTAAAGGTAGTTTTCATGTGACCAAGCAGGTTCTGTAAGGGCATTTGGGGATGCTGGCATGGACAGTACATGCTGAATAGAATTTCAGAGCTAAGAGCCGTGATGTGAAACTGGGTGATGTGGAAAAGAGCAGAAGACCTCACTGAGGGGTGACATTTGAGCTGAATGACAAGGAGCCAGCCAAGGGGATATCTGGGACAAAACATTCCAGAAGAAAGGAACAACTAGTGCAAAGGTCTTGAGGTAGAAACAAGCTTGCCATCATGAAAGAAGCTGATGTGATACAGTGGAGTGATAGATTGGACATGGTTTAGGAAGTAGAGCCCTTGGGTTGCTTTGCCCCAGTTTGGAAAGAGACACACAAAGGCCAGAGAGGGTGGCTCCTTTACCCAAGTTTATAAACTAGATAATAGCAGTACTGGCCTCCAACCCAGATTTGCCAACTATCAGCATGGATAGCTGTGTATGTGGAATATCTCTGCCCCCTTGTGGTTCCTCAGAGAACTTGCAGCACTGGGCTCCAGCTGCCTCAGCCCATGCACCAGCAGGGGACACAGTGGAGGGTGTTTACTACATGTCTGCTGGGAGAAGATCAGTGGACTGTGGGTGGAGTCTGCAGGGGTGGAGAGTCACAGGGTCCCCTTGCATGTCTTGGCTGTCCTGTGGGTCATTGCTGGAGCAGCCGGTGTGGCCCGAGCCTCTGGAGCCTGTGCATGTATGGGATGGTGTGCTTCCCTGAGGACCTGGTGCATGCGCTAGTGGAGGTGTGCCTTGCATGGGCTCCATCACCAGATGGACAGTCCAGGCTGGCCCATGTGGGTCACTCTGCCAGTTCCCAGAGCTGAGAGCTGCCCTGTCTAAATATAGCCTGGTGGGCTGAGCTCAGGCCTATTTTAGGCCCTGACTGGTAGGAGGCCAGGCCTTCCCTAGGCCCTCAGGAGCCACTGCTGCCTCCATCCAGTCCTGTTACTGGGCACTGTCATCGGCCCCAACTGCCCGCTACCTGCCATGCCTGAGGAGGCGCAAGAAGGTAGGAGAGGGTGACCAAAGGGGAGGGCAAGAACCCAGTCCTGTGATCCTGTAGACTATGGAGAAACCCACCCCCTGCCCCACGGACTTCACTTTCTTGGTTGGTCACAGTGTCCATTTCCCAGCTTCACAGTAAAGGGACCTGTCCCTGTGCATGGAGAAGGAGCATGCCTGAAACCCCTCCATCTCAGGCCCTGCCTCAGTTTCCCCTGTTGAGGACAGCAGGGAAGGACTGGGGTTGGGGGAAAGCTGCCCAGTTAGGGGTAGGTCAACTATAGGCTGTGTCCAAGGGGGTTTGGGCATTCAGGCAGTTCAACTCTTCCTTTCGGAGAAAGTTGGGACTGGAGATAGGCAGGGGTTCCAGAAACTGATTGGCACCTGGCTGGGGGTCTAGGAGTAGAGCCTCTGGCTTCCCCCAACTTGAACATCACTGTCTCTAACTCGCTAAGGGTTGGGGTCCCTTGGCTGCCTGGTTGTCTCTGCTAGTTAAGCCCTTGGTGGTCACTCACCTAACTTCCCCACTGCCTGCAAGAGAAACTGAGGCTCAGAGAGGCTGAACAGCAAGGACCCAGGTGTGCAGCTACCTTCAGGTGCAGTGCCAGCTGGGATGCAGGACCAGGTGCTCCATGGCTCCAGCTCATGCCCTAGTTTGGCTCAGCTGGTCAACTACTCTCCCCGGCTGCATGTACTCTCATCTAATTTCAACATTTTATACTGGCTAGGAGGGGTCTGGCCCCTGGTGGGAGGGGAATGTTTGCTTCTTTTGGGGTCTTAACAATAGCATTTACTGTGTATTCTTCCTGGTAACAAACAGAATCCATGTTCCATTTAGAAACTGTGAGAAAAGCAAAGTGAAAAGAAAGAATTTAACATGACCCCCAACCTATGACTCAGACATGACTGGCAGTCTGTTTCTGTTTACTTGTTTTTGAGCATGTCAAGGGGCAGTTTCAAATAAATCATGGTCGAGCTACTGTCCTGAGAGTGAGATCCAGAGGGTCCTAGGTACCCCCATCTCCAAAGGGGATATTTTCCCAATGCATCACTCCCCCTGCCCCTTACACGTTACCTAGCTTCCACTTGGGCATCTGGAGGTCTTAAGGGCCTAAGATTAAAAAGCTTAAAAAAAAAAAAATCCAAAAAGAGCAACCAGAAAAACACAGAATCAAATATTTAGAAATCACAAAGTAAGCACTTCTATGGGTCCGAAAATACGTAATTAAAGTCACAAGAAAAGTACACAGACCTCAACTGATTAAATACATAGAGGTTGTGAATAGATAATTCCTGAGCAGGAAGCTACGCACATAATGACCAAGAAACCCAAGTACTAAGAGCCTTTTCTCTGAAATTCACAAATGTGCTTGTGTGCGCAAAGATTTCTTTCAACAGGGACACCTAATGCTGACGATGCTGTACCCTATTGGGGGCTTTGGACAGTCATTCCAGAGGACAATCCTTGCTCTTTGATCCAATAATTTCGCTTCTGGGAATCTGTCCTTAATAACTATTGAGAAATTGGGGGGAACCCTTCATATTTAATGACGGATGTCCTTCTGGGACATCTGAAGGGAAATGGAAACAACCTAAAAGTCCAGGCAGCCTCAAAGGGAAGCCTGAAGGGAGAGCTCAGGGGCATGTGAAACAGTTTGATAACAAAGACCGCACCCCTGCTGGGATGTTGAGTGAACAGGGTTCACAGCAGTACAGCAGAACCACGCTACGTAGGTTAAAGAATGCAGAACCACGGCCAGGAGGGAAAGGCACCACAGAGGCTAGAGGGGGGCTGCTTTTGCATGGGTGGAGGAGGTGCCAGGCACTGGGTCTCGCCTGAGAGCTAATGCTTGGGGTCTGCAGGAAAAATAAATAATAGCAGAAGAGGCAGGATTGAATTCCATGCACTGTAGGTGAAGTCCTGCAAGGTTGAAATAGGCAAGCAAAGGAACATCTGAAAATCATGAGGCTCTCTGAAGGAAACAAACGTGAGCCATCTGAGTGGAACTGCCAAGGGAATTCTGAGGTCACCCAGGCTCCAAACCAAGTGTCATTCCTGAGTCCATTTTAGGCAGCTCTTGGCCAAATGCCCCTCCCTCTGTCTCCATCATGCCTGAGGTCTCCTGCGGAGGAGGGAAGTGGTGACTGGAGGGCTGAGTCTGCCCCTTGCTGTCCCTGCAGACACTGTGGCACCAATGCTGAGCCCCAGGAGCAGGGCGCCATTGGCACCCAACCACCTGCAGGAGGTGTGCCTGCACCAGGTAGAGTCCATCAGTGACCTACACAGTGGAGGTGAGGGTGGCAGCTGAGGGGGACAGATGCATTGGGGGAGGGGAGAAAAGCAGGCACCTCCACTACCCACCCCCCATGTCCCACCTGCTTTGCAGGCTCACTGCACCCCTTCCTGGCTGAGGAGGCACGACCGTGGGACGAGTTGCTGGGGGTCTTGCCACCGTCACTGTGCTCCCAGGCTGGCTGCAACCCTGGGCACAGCCGCGGGGGCTTCCTGCTGCTGCTCACACTGCTGGTGCTCACCTGCCTGGCACTCGCCATCCTGGCTGTCTACCTGAGTGGTACGGAAGGCGTGGGGCACCAGTGGGCACCAAGGGCAAGGAATTGGGACCTGAGTCCTTTATGCACCGTTGGAGGGCACAGCCGCTGAGGCAGCGGCAGTGGAGGGGGGATTTGTGGGCACCCTCTGGTGCTAGGCTGGGTCTGGTAGGTAGGGAGGGGTGGCTGGGTAGCATGCGGCCTGACAACCACCCCCAACACTGCTGCCTGTCTGCAGTGCTGCAGAGTGAATCCCTGCGCATCCTGGCGCATACATTGCGCACTCAGGAGGAGACGCTACTCAAACTCCGGCTCGCCAGCCTCAGCCAGCTGCGGAGGCTCAACTCTAGCCAGGCCCAAATGCCCAGCTGAGGCACCGCCAGGACCTGGGACCGGGCTGTGTGAGGGTGGAATAAAGTGGCCGCTGGCAGGGCTTTCCTCCCTGGCTGCTAGCCACATCTATACTGCTTCCTTGGAGAGATTTTTGTACAAGAACTCAACCTGACCCCACAGCTGCCTGCCTCTCCTGACCTCTTCCGGCCAGGCCTAGCCAAGCCTTCTGATGCCAAGGCCCTGCTTTGTGTGTCCCAAGGTCAAAGGGGGCACCAGCCTCCTGGCTCCTCATGGCCAGTCAGCACCCTGTGACCACCCCCAAGATAACAGGTTCAGAAGTCCAGAAATAGCTGTCTCCCACTCACATTACTTACACTTGGCCTGGCCTCCCAGTGGGGGTCTAGCCTTGGCTCCTAGACAGGCTGGGTTCTGAGTAGGAGGGATCCACGTGGGAAGAGGCTGCCTTGGAGGGCAAGGGTGGGATGGAGGAGATCCAGTTGCGCTCACGTCTGGAGCGGTGGATTGGGAGGGGGACAGGCAGAAACACCCAGGAGCCAGAAACACATAAGGCTGCGTATTGTTTAATTATCTCTAATAATCTTATAATCAATCAGCACATAAATCCATTCTAGGTAGCCTTACCTCCCCATCTGCTACCCAGATGCTCTACTGTCCCCCTCCCCAAAAGAAGTGGGTCACTCCAGGGAAGCAAGGCCTGAAGAGAGAGAAAGGGACAGTCCCCTCATCCTACCACATGCCCCTTCCTGCCCAGGGGCAGACACACATCTGGCTCGGTCTGAGACAGGGCAGGAAGAGGCCACAGGGCTGTGTGCAGGGGCAAAGGGCCAGGGTCCCAAGTGACCTAGTCCCCAGCCCTCCACTCCCATATCTGTTTTTGGTTTTGTCATTAAAAAAATAAAGCGACAATTACTGGCAGAGACCAGTCATCGCAGTGTCTTCTGTTAAAAATACGGGCAAGGGCATGCACAGTCCCCTTTCTGGCTGGAAGTGCTTCATGGGATGTCTGCCCGCTTGTCCCGCACGCGGTTTCGTGCCTTGGTTCGGGCTTTGAAGGCAGCAGCATTGTACAGGTGCTGGGGAGGGAGATGAGGAAGGGGGTACCTGGTGAGCTGGGAAGGCCAAAGCCTAGGGCTCTAGGGCTCTAGGGATCTTCCACCAGCCCCTGCAGAGCTCCAGGCCCCCAGGAAACAAGGCGATGGAGGGAAAGTCAAGGTGCCCAAGAGTGCAAACCTTCTCAAAGTGTGGAATCTTGCAGGCTTTCAGGGCAGTGGCGTCCAGCACCAGCACAGGGCCCAGGCTGAAGATGTCACGGAGCAGTTCATTGTTCTGGGGGCAAAGATGGCAGTGAGCTCAGGCCAATCCAAAGCAGCCCTGCCTGCCCCAGCCCTGTCCGCCTCCGACCTGGAGGTGGTGGTGCATGCCCGAACCCAGCACGTCCTTGAAGGCAGCGTAGATCCGGCGCCGGGCCCAGCTGTCCACATAGAGTGCCTCGAGACCAAAGCGCACTGTCTCTTCCTCGCACTCGCCGCCCTGCAGGGTAGAGGGGGCCCAGGTGACTGGGCTGGGCTGCTGTGCCTGGGGTCACGCTCTAGCTAGGACACACACGTTATCACACGCACCTCGATGAAGTGCAGCACTGCGCGGAAAGTAGAGCGCTGGCGCCGGCGGTCGGCCTTGGCACGGTACTTGTTGCTGTCAGTGGCCAGAGTGCGCAAAGTGCTACAGAGAGCCTCCATGTCCTTGTAAATGAAGTCCTCCTGCCGGGGGAGCGATGGAGGGCACAAGGGCAGAAGCTGGCTTTTAGCATGGGGATGATGCCCCAATTCCTTCCCTTCATTGAGAAAGTCCCCTTTCTCTGTGCCTGGTTCCCCTAAACCCCTTCTTGGCCTCCGATATGCAAGTCTGTGTTGGGGTCACCTCCCCTTCACACTCCTCTAAGGCTGCCCTGCTCTCTGTGGCATCCCCTACCTCCAGCCTGGGACAGGCAGGTGGCATCAGCAGGCACCCTCCCCCAGCCCCATCTCCCTCACCTCAAGGTCCCGGGCAAGCTCAAAGAGCAGGGCAATGGTCTCGCCGGCAGCGATCCGTAGGTTCACACTTTCACTGGACAAAAGCTGGGCCAGCCGGGGCAGGTGCCTGTGAAGGGGCAAGATGAGCTGTGTGTGGGGGTGAGGGGCTTCCTCACTTTCCCCCTCCTGACGGGCAGCCAACCCTACCTGTCAAGCACATGGCTGACGTGAGTGCTGGGGCAAATGGTAAGCAGTAATGCCCAGGCCTGCAAGGCAGCACAAAGCAGGCCATGCAGGCTGGCAGAGGCCACAGGGGCTGTAGAGCCACCCATGCCGCAGGCCCGGCTGAAAACACCTTCCAAGCAGGTGAGGCAAGAGACCAGGTCCTAGAAGCAAAGAGAGGCAGGGGAGTGGCTTGAAGGCAAAACTGGGGCCTATACACTCTGTTGCTTACCCCCTAAGACCGGTCACTCACCTGGATGTCGGCGGCAGCCACGTAGCAGCCCAAGCCAAGAGCAGATGCACACTGTTGGGAAGATGGCAAAGCTGGGCCATGGCCAGGGGTGAGCCATGGCCCAGCCCCTCAGAGTGGAGAAGCCTGGTAAGCAGATGGAACCTACCACTCCACTTAGGGATACGGGGAGAGGGTATTACTGGGCATGGGAACACTCACATGGAGCCTGGCAGCAGGGCTGGCTGTGCCATCGCTGAGGACAGAGATCAGCACCGGCTGCAGGCTATGGAACAGCTCCTCGCCCTTGGGTCCAGGGCCCAGTTGTATGCAGAGCAGGCCTAGCACTACAGCAGCCAGGGCCTGCTCCTCACCCTTCCCTGTGGGAATGCTTTCGGGTCAGCACCTGCCCAATTCAGGTCCTTCCCACAGCCCTGCTGCCCCATGCCAGACCTTTCTTGAGGCACTTTTCCAGGGCATCGGCCAGTGTAAGGCGGCGCTCCAGCAAGAAGTCAGGGAGTAGGCGGGATGCCAGGACCAGGCGCAAACTCTCAAGGGCACCTTGCCGGGTCTTGGCACTGGAGGCAGAGAGGGAGGATCATGTGGGCTAGACCTCACGGGTCACAACTGGCATGGGCTGGGCAGGGACACGAGTTAAGGGCTGGCTGGTGGTCGGGAGTACCTCTTGTCTGTGAGGCAGTCCACATACTCCTTCAGCTTCTCCTCGAGGTCTTCCTGCTGAGCCTGCTCATCCACGATGTCACCCCCTGCAAGGCCAGCTTGTCAACCCCACCTCCTGCCCTTTTCCACTGAGCCCCTGCCAAACTCCTACCCCTTCTCACCAATACTGTCCTCTGCTGTGATGCTGAGAAGGCTGGGGCATTCGCTGGCAGTGCTGCATGCCTCGCTGGCTGCCTCATCCTCACTGGAACCTGAGTCAGCTTGGGTACTGCTCCGGGCACCTGGGGAGGGCAGAAAGGGGCACTCAGTCTGCCTCCATAGATGAACAGTTAGTTGGGGGCACCTCACCCCCGCATCATGACCCCACAAGACAGAATGTGCCTCCCTCTGAGAGATGAGAAAACTGAGGCTAAGGTAAGCAGCAGAGGCTAGCCCAGGGGGCTACTGATTCAGGAAGGAGGAGAAAGGGAGGGAAGGAGGGTCTACTTGCTGGATGGCATCAGGTACCGGGTACAGCCCAAAGACACACCTGGCAGACTTGGTGGACAGTACCCTTCTGAAGCAGGTAGAGGCAGGAGGGCTGCACAGGCCCCACCTAGGCCTGTGGCCTAAGCTGGAATGAGGGTATGTCTAGGCAGATCCTGGGAGAGCTTAGCTACCAGCCCAGATCATGCCCACAAAGTGGGTAGAGTGCTGATCAGGGGCTTAGATTCTAGTCAGGCAGACCTGGGGTTCAAATCCCAGCTCTACAGCTTAACAAGTATATAACTGGTCAGGTGACTAGCCTCCAGTATCTCAGTTTCTCTACCAGCAAACCAGAGAAGCAAAAGCACCTCTTTCGGGTTTGGGTGGGAGATGGAGACAACAACTAAACCAGTTACTTGTTAAGCTCTTTTGTGGGACAACAATCTCACCAGGTCACCCATTGGCCCTGGGGGCAGCAGCCCAGCTCCTGGGGTGGTAGGGGATACCCAGGCTTTAATCATCCTGACCTCTAAGCCACACCGCCCCCCTCCCCACTTAGCCATGGGTGGATGGTTGCACAAGTTCCTCCAGGCCCCGGGAGTAACAGCAAAAAGTGAAGTGGCTTCCAACTTTGTGAGCCCCTGAAGACAGGAGGCGTCAGGGTCAGCAGGGCTGGAGCATTCCTGTGAAGGGACTCTGCCCAGGTCAGAGGCTGACATGGCAAGGGATGCTATTGCAGCAGAGCCCAGGCAGATTCTGGTCACCAGGCTGGCATTACTTTTCAGGGACTACTCTGCCTGCCTGCCGGACAAAGTCCAGCCCTGTGTATTGGCCTCTGCTCACCTCCTCTCTCACTACTCACCTGCCAAAGCAGTCCAGCCTTTCCTCATATGTTCCACTGTGCCACAGTCCCTTCAGCCACCAAGCTTTTGTACAACTTGTTCCCCATGCGCGGTGCTCTCTTCTCCACCTTCTCACAACTCACTCAGAACCCCTCCTCTGGGAAGCCTCCCTGGTCCCTCAATCTGGGGCTGACACTACTTGGTGAACAAGTCTCAGTGCCATCCCCTCTGGGAATGTCACTACTCACTTAGATGTCCCCTCATCCAAGGCCCTTTAGGGCAGTGTTAGATCTTGGCTGTGCCCCATAGGTGCCCCATCCTGGCAGAATAAACATATGTGTTTACTGTATTAGGACATGCTTCTGGTGGATACTGATAAGTGAGTTCGAGAACTGCCCAGACTCCAGGGTGGGGGCTCCCTGCATGCCCTCTGGGGCCAAGCTCCCCAGAATCCTGCTGCTTCCTAATTACCCCTCGGCTCTGTGGGGCAGGCTAGCTTTCCCAAGCCTTCCACCAACTTCCTAGCCCAGGACGGCAAACGAGCAGGGCTTGGCGAAGAGGACGGTTCCCAGCCTTTCTGGCGGGTTTGTCCACCTCAACAGGCAATTGGGGTGGAGGAGCACTGACCAGAGCAAAGGCTCCGGACAGGAGGGCAGCGCGCTCAAGTTAGACACACACGTGGTTGCAGTCTCCCGGGGCACGTGCTAGCCACAGGGTAGTTCCGCCAGGCAGCACCGGGCTGGTCAAGGCGTTGTCTCTACTCTGGGACCCTCGGGGATACCTACGGGAACCCCATAAAGGGTCCCCGCAAACCGTCCAACAGCTGTCCGGCGCCCCGCACTCACCCCCTCCGCGGCGCTGGCTACCCTTGCGGGGTGCGTTATCCTTGCGGGCGCGGGGCATGCCGGAAACCGCGCACGGGGGGCGCGGGGTCAGGGACCGGGCGGGCGGGGGCTCCGGACTAGCGAGACGCCAGCCGGTGCGCGGCGCTGAGATCTGGGCAGAAGACAGGAGCCACACGCCACGCGCGCCACCATCTTCGCGAGGCGCCCCGCCCTGGCAAACGGGTCGCCGGGAAGGCGAGTTCCGGGCCATCCGGCTAAGACCGCCATCCACGCGGCCGAAACTACTCTTCCCAGGAGGCTGAGCGCGCAGGGTACCACTCGGTGCAAAGCACCTCGGGAATTGTAGTCTACTCCTGGGACCCGTCAGCCGACGACGCTCTAGCTGAACTATGCACCCACAATGCCTGCGGGCCACCTCCCCCCCTCCCGCGCGACACGTGTATGGTGGTTAACCCTGAAACTGCCCCCTCGGAGTCGCCTCCACGGCAGGACATTTGCCACAAGGCACTCGCGATGGGGCCTACAGAACCACCCCGGTAAGGGGACCACGGGAGGAGCATGGAACTTGGTAGAAAAGGGGAACAGCCAAACCTCAGGAAGCAAGAGAAAAAGTGAGTTTATGATGAAAGCAGAATACAGACAACAGCTTAGCAGTCCCAGAGTTTGCCAAGATCTTCTTGGGCCACCTGTCCCTGGCCAGGTTTCCTGTGACCTGCCCATGGACCCAATCAGGGTCAGAGCCCTGGCCTGGCAACCCCAACCAGTTGGAACCCTGGCACACACTGGGGCTGCTTCCTCATCTTGAGGGGGTCAGGTAATCTCAGAGAGCCTCTGTTTTTAAAATCATGGAAGTATTTTCTCCCCCTTCCACCTGCCTAGGAATCTGGAAGGAAGTTGGATGTGTATGGGGGAGGGTTGACAGTGAGCTGAATAGAACAGGGGTGGGACAGGGCTGGGCAGGTGGCAGCAGGGACAAGAGGAGTGCTAGGTTAAGGGCAGGTGATTCCTGGCTTTATGCTGCCTCCTCAGGCCTTAGCTCCTGGCAGCTAGGGCCAACCCATCCCCTGTAACAGTGGCAGCTGAAGGACTCCCAACCTCCAGGGCCGCCATCTGGCTGCAGGTGCAGAAAGGCTTCCAGCTCTCCTGGGTTTCTCCGGGCACAACGCCCATGGCCGTGGCACTGCTGGAGACTGCAAGCCATGGCTGCCCTGGTCACGTTGGTCACATAGGGGCCCAGGATGCCCACCAGATAGTCGTGGAGACGCCAGCATTCCTTCTGAAGAGATGGGGAGGGCTGTGCCAAGGCTCCTGCTCCCTGGCCCAGATACCTGGTCTTTCCCCACCCCAGGGCAAGGCTCACCTCAGAGCTGGAGAAGCTCAAGTCTCCCCAGAGCACCACGCCAGCAGCCCCTAGTGCTGCACTCACTCCCATGGTCTGTACGAGGTCATCCTGCAGGTAGAGAGCTGCTCAGCAAGGTCCAGACTGGACAGAGCCATCTGGGCCCCCCTTCAAGAAGTTCACTGCCATGATCTGATTCCACTTCCAAGGTGGGGCCCCTTGGCACTGAGCCTCTGCATGGCCTCTTAGGCCCTCCATCAGGAAATGTCTCCCTGCAGACTAGGGCTCTAAAGGCTGGACTTTGCCTTTCCCCACCAAGATGCTGCAGGGCAGAACCACACCTCCCTCATCAGATGCCCCGGGGCAGTGCCTCCCCTCCGATACCATTAGGCAAGGTCTCTCCAGGCCTTTCTAGGATGGAGCCCTCCACTCAGACCCCTAGCCTCAGATTCCACTCACATGGGACAGGAACCTCCCAGAGCTCTGGTGTGTGAGGCGGGCATAGGCCAGGACGGGCAGGGGATGTGGGTGCTCAGCATGGGCCACCCGGAAGGCCTCCTCCAGGCGGTGTTGGACAAATATCTGGTGGTGGATAGGCGGCAGCCTGGGTGGGAGGTAGATGCTGGGAAAGAGGGCACTGGAGGCAGCCCAGAGCCAGCGCAGCTGGGTGTTGCGGGCGAGGGTGGCTGCGTGGCAGCGGCCTGTGTAGTTGGAGGCCACACTGTGCCAGCCATTCCCACAGGCTGGGAAGCGATAGAAGCCCCAGAGCCCATGGGGGTGCAGTGCCCGACCCAGCCACAGTGTGTCCTCCATCAATGCTCGGGCTGCCCGCTCAAAGCCAGACCGGGCCTTGCGGAGCTGCTCCTGGGGATCCAGGTGGGGGAACACCCCCCGTGCCCAGGCCCGTGAGGCGGCTCGATAGGCCCGTCGGTGGCCCCAGTTCCCAGCCCAGAGTGGAGACCACTCTTCCCAGTCCAGCACTGCCAGGCCAGTGAAGCTGGGTGCTAGGCTTTGGTGAATCTGGCGAGCAGCCCACAGCAGGTGGCGGTCAAGGGGCACAGCCTGGGGAATGCCCCCATGGTGAACTGTGCCCCTGGGCCCAATGTAGGGATAAAGGCCAAGCTGGTTTTTGTAGAAGATGGTGATGTTCTGGCCATGGAAGCGCTGGCTGCGGTTGGCTGTGATGCCCAGGGCCTTGAGTGGCAGCTGCACGCCGAAGTGAGCCTTACAGTGTGCCGAGGGTACGTTCCACAGCACCAAGAAGGGGTGTTCAGGGGTCCGTGGTGGGGGCTGGCCACAACCCAGGCACAGGGTTATCCCCAGCACCAGAGCTGGGCTTAGTTGCATGGTCATGCTCCAGGAATGGAAACCTGCAGGAAAGAGGGCGGTGGGTTTAGGGGCCACAGCCATGGCCAGACTTTCCATACAGCAGGGAAAGCTCCCCCAGTCTCTCCCCACAAGGATTGGGGTGCTGGAGAAAGCACGATCCCATCCCCAAGCGGTCCCACAGGCCTCAGAGTAGCCACACCCCAAGATGGCATGGGCAGCTCCTTTCCCTTGTTCTCCCATCTCTGCCACAGCACCACCACTGCCTGCAAGCCAACTCCCTGCCCTCCAGCTCTCACAAGCCCCCTCCCGTCTGCCCATCTGTTCCCTGCCCCAGGAACACAACCTCTGTCTTCTTGCCTCAGCACTCAAGTCTTTGCTATGACTTCAACTCCTGAGAGGGCATCTGGGCTCCCAGAGCCTCTGTACCTCCCGTCCCAGCGTGGATCCAGCCACTGCATGCCTGTCTGACTCCCTATCTGTCCCCTTGCATCAAGACTCTCTCTGTCTTGTTCTCTGTTGCCTGTGCCCAGCCAAGGGCCTGACACAGTGAATGGTGAAGAGTGAGGGAACAGGGAAGGAAACTGCCACTCTGCTTCCTGTCTCTTGGGCCTGGCAGGGTGGGAGAAGCAAAGAGCACATGTCCCTCCGTCCTGGTGTCAGTGGATCTTGGGGCTCATTCAGGCACGGGAATCCTGATACAAGACTGGGAGGTAAGGGTGGGGGCCAACAAATAAACAGTCACAGCCGCACCCAACAGAAGCCTTTATTCAGCCACACTGCTCAGAGCCATGGGGGCACCTCCTGGCCCCACTGGCACTCAGGAAATATGCCCAGGCTAAAGCCACCCCCAGGAGCCAGGGGCTGAGATATGGCCAGCGGGTTAAGACTAGTACTGTCCTAGGCACTGATCCAGAAGATGATGCCTTGCTCTAGGTGGCTCTCAGATGTCCTTCTCCATCCAGAAGATGGGGCAACCCCTCAGGTCTCGGTATTGTATTTCCAGAAAGTTTTTTGGAGGGGGTCCTGCCACGGGTGGAGGTGGGGTGGTCAAGGACTTAGGCAGGGGAGGAGGTGGTGGCAGTGGGGGCCCCTTGGAGGTCCTTGGGGGAGCCTGGGCGGTCAGATTGGGAGTTTTGCAGGGCGGCTGATGGGAGGTGGCCCTGGGGAAGGCACTAAGCAGGGTGGTGGGCAGCCTTCTGCTAGTGAAGACCAGGCCCTGCACCGGCTTGCTGAGCTGGTAGCCTAGGTGGGCATAAAAGTGCAGCTGGTCATGAGTGGAGAGGTGCAGCCGGCTGAAGCCCCGGGCCTGGGCAAAGACCTCCAGGCCCTCCATGAGGCGGCGGCCAAAGCCACGGCCCCTCAGGGTCCGGGCCACCACCACTGTCTCCACCAGGAGGCTCTTGGGCTGGTCCAGCACTCGTGACAAACGGGCATGGCCCACCACAATGGGTGGTGTATCAGGAGTGGGGTGGGTGCTCAGCAGCATCAAACAGAGTGGGAAGGCATCTGAGGACTGGCCCAGGGAGTGCACGCGGGAGGCATGGCTGCGGGGCCACTGTTCATTGATGAGGTCAGCACAAGCATCCATGAGCTCGGGCCGGCAGTGCACAGGCTCCAGGGTCAGCTTGGTCAGGTTGGGGACTGGGATCTCCTCGGGCTGGTGTGTGGCATCTGAGGTACGCATAGCCCGGCCAGGACTGAGGGTCATCTCTGGCTGGCATGCAGAATCCGGAGTCAGCTTGGCTGGGCTGGGACCTGGGATCAGCTCTGTCTGGTGTGCAGGGTATGGGATCAGGGTCAGCTGGGCTGGACTGTAGCTCAGAGTCAGCTCTCCCCTGTATGTAGTATCCAGGCTTAGCTGAGCCAGGCTGGAAGCCAAGGTCATCTGCTGGGCTGCAGGTGGTTCAGCATCAGGCTTGGGGTTAAGGCCACAGCCTCCAGGCAGTGGCATCTCCTTAGACCACAAAGGCTCTCCTGGAGACAAGAGCCCATGCTGGGCCATGCCAGGAGGGTGGGCAGGGTCGGGACAGGGAAGTGTTTAGAATGCAAGGGGGGCAATGCACCCTGGAACTGGGGACTGGTGGGCAATACCTTGTCCCCACATGATGGCACAAGTGAACTGAAGGAGACCCACCCCCATACCTGGAGGTAACTGACTCAAATGGAGAGCAGGAGGGATGGGTCCAGGGTTTCCTTCCCCACACTGGATAGAAGTTGAAAGCAATGGTGAGTTGAAGGCCAGGGAGAACCCAGGAGTCTGGGCCCCAGCCTGCTCTGGCTACAACTTTGTCCTTCTGAGGACCTTACTGTGCTAGGACAGCTGACCCAGCTTCCTTGCTCACCCTCCAGCAGTCTACTACTGTGGCTGGCCAGCCCTGGACAGAATATGCAGATCAGACCCCATGATCCCTCTGCTTAAATCTGCTCAGGGCTCCTTTTGCAGGGAACACAGCTTCCCCTAGACATCACCCCCTCCCTAGACTGCAATTTTCTTCCAGCTCCCGGCCTTTGACCACCTGGGCCATACCTACTGCCTAGCCGATTCTGGGGCCCAACTCACCCAACCCACCCTACCAGGCTGCTTTCCCCTCCCTGGACTGGCCTTCCCAGCTTGGGGCAAAGAGCCTATGGCCTCCTCCCCAAGTATGCCCTGCTCACAACACTCTGATTGGGCATGGACCTCAGTGATCTCCCAGACGGGGCCCCAGCAGCACCAGCACTGAGCCTGGCCAACAGCCACCCAGCAGTGTGGCTCCTGCAAGACTGGTTCCCCATTGGCCTGAGTTTTGTAGCCACCCTAGATAAAGGCCACAGCTTCCTTCCACATTCACAGGGGTGTCCAACAGCCACCAAGTTGGAGGCCCACACCTCTGGTGCCCAGACCCTACTGCTTGCCCACCCTGCCACAGTTCCTGCTGGCAGGAGGGTCTCTGCTGAGGGATTTCTGGGGTGTGGGACAGCTGTGTTGCACCCCTTTACTCACCTGCTCCAGAGTGTGTGTGGGGGGGTAGTCCTGGCTCCCCTCCCCCCCACCTCCCCAGAAGGATCTCCTGAGCTTGAGGAGATTCAACAGTTGTCAGTAACAGGCAGTCCCCTACCCTCCCTCACACCACATCCCACTCAGAGGGCTATGGGCCCCTCACCTGCATCAGCTACCAGCCGCAGCAGTCGCACCCCTTGGCTAGGAAAGAGGAAGCCCCGGGATCCGCCCCTAAGGCTGAAGCCCCAGACCTCCCTGCGGGCTTAACCTGGTCAATGCTGACCCCACCCACTGTGGGCGGAGTCGAGTTCCTGCGTCTTCAGAGGGGCTACACCTCCTCTGCTGTGCCTTGGTTTCCCCCTCCCTCCTAGTGGGTCACAGGCCTTGGAGTTTCCAGGGATGGGGCCTTTGCGAGTTTGACTCTAGGGGTGGGTGTGGCCCGGCATGAACTCGGAGGGAACGGTCAACACAGGGAAAGCATGCGGGGTGCCATGGCCACTTGGGGACAGGACATGCGGTGCGGACGGGAACAACGGGGGACAGCGAGGACAGACACGCCGCGAGTGGGGAGGGGGCAATACTGACATGTTGACTTCGGGTTCCGGGATGCTCCGTGTCCTCGCTCCACACAGCTCGGGATCTCGCTCTTGCTTCAGCTCGGACTCTTCGGTTCGTCCCAGCGGCCCCCAGCGGTGCGGCGGACACACTGCAGTCCGTACGACCGAAAGCGGACGTCTGGGTCCTCAGGGTCTCGCCGCGCAGCCAGGTCCCGCCCCAGCCTGTGCGTCCCCACCTAGGCCCCGCCCCTGGCTAGCGCGCCTTAGCTCTAACCCCGCACAAGCTCAGCCTCGGCCCCTGGCTCCGCCCCTGCTGCGCCCGCGCGGGCTAAGCCAGGCCCCGCTCGCTGCGCGTCACAGCGCAGATTCAGGATAGGCCCCACCTCCCACTGGCTCCGCCTCCTCCCGCTCCTGCTCGGTACAGGCCCCGCCCCCGCCCTACGCGTCACAGCTTCTGCCGGGCGTGAGTCCCTCCTCCAGCTGGCTCCACCCGCACCTCGCCCCGCCCAGGCCCAGGCTGGTCCCGCCTCCGCTTAGCTTTGTCTTGGCTTCCGCCGGCCTCCAGCCCCAGGTGTGTGGCATCGGTCAGGTGAAGCTTCCTCCTGAAATTTGGGCCCCACCCTGTGAAACAGCTGCCCTCGGTCAGACACCAGACCGGGGTGAGAAGGAGCTTTAACTGTGCCCTCAGAACCCCAGGGCCTGCACATTTTAAGCGCTCAGTAAACAGCTCTTGAAGTAAGAATCAGGTCTGCTTTATTTGCGGCGCTACGCGGCGCTGGTGCCGCTGAGCGGATTCAGGGGTTGTGCGAGGCTGGTTACCATCACACAGTAGGAACTCAAGGACTCCACCTCTGGAGCCAGACAGCCTGAGTTCGAATCTCGGCTTCTCCCCTTCATTCCTGGACGGGCAACTTTGAGCACAGTACCCTCCCTGTGTTGTGCCTCAATTTCCTCACAGCCTTGTTGCTAAAACGCACAGAGCTTAGCAGAGAGTAGGTGCTTGGTGAATGCCAGCTCTTGTGATTTCTGCAGTTTAAAGACTGGCTTAGTGTCTGGAGCAGCCTAGGACCCTGCTGGATGGGTGCCTGTGGACATGGAGCCGATGGTGTTTCTCATGGCTCTGGCTTCTTATGTGACTATTCCTGGCTGTGAGCCTGCATGTGTGTGCTGGTTTGTGAGCCCGTGACGTTGTGGAGTGTACTCCCAACTGTGACCATTTGTGTGACCATGCCTGTACCTGAGAAGGCCATCGCTAGGCCCCGGGGTGCATCGGGTACTCAAGGTGTGCATCTCAGTCCGTGGCCAGTCATCACATGCCCTGCTGCTCACACTGTGTTCCCCTCCAGCCATGGTAGCAGTGACATTTGAACTCCACAGCCATCCGTGCCTGATCTTCAAGTGACAGGGCACCCCGCAGGGTCAGGGGCCCACCACCAGGCGTGAGCTGGATGGAGAAACTGGCGGGATTGAGGATGAGGAGGGCTTCGGAGTGGCTGGAGCGGCGGGCACAGCGGCCATGCCCAGAGCACAAGGTTTGACTGCAGAGGAGAGCCCCACTGGTCACATTCAGGATGAAGGGCCCCAACGTAGTGTCCACGTACTCCTTGATGGCCTGACATGATTCCTGGGTGGAGAGGGGAGAGCATAAGGAACACCACAGTCATGCACGGGCCTACCCAGGGCATCAAGGCACTTGTTTGCTGGCCCATCCAGACAGGACTCCCAGGGTGGAAAGAGTGGGTCAAGATCACCCCAGTCAGCCTAGGACCCCCTCCTTGGCACCTCCCACCCGGGGCCTAGGCTCACCTTGGTTCTTGTGTTCTCCCAGCTCACCCAGAACACTACTCCTGCTGCTCCTTGGGCCGCACTCTCCCCCAGGCTGTGCTCCAGCTCCTCCTGGGAAGGGGACAGCAGGGCTCAGTGGGGCCCCCCTCCCCACCGCAGATTGTTGCAACACCACCGGGTTGGTCATATAGCTCAGGCCAGCTTGGGCCCGCCAGCCTGCCCCCCTTAGACTGTGTCACCCTCACAGGCATGGACACAGCTTTCTGATGCTGAATGCTTAGCACAGAGCTGGGCACACAGTAGGCACTCGACAAACATGTGAATGAATAGATGAAAGTGCTACCAGGCTATATGGTCCCAGTCACCAGACTGGGCAGTGGCAAGGTGGGACGGCTCACAGAAGATGACTTACCAGGGGCAGGAAGTGGTTTGTCATGTCATAGAAGATCTGGACATAGGGCAGCACTGGCAGGTCAGGGTCTCTAGCACCTGAGGCCACACGGAAAGCCTCACCCAGGCGGTGCCGCACAAACATCTGTGCCTTTCCTGTGCCCTCCAGAGCAGCAGGCATATAGATGCTGGGGTAGAGGGCTCGGCTCTGGTTCCACAGCCACCCCAGCTGGTCGTTCTGGGAACGGATACCTGGTGAGCACTGGCCTGTGTAGCTGGGGCTTAAAAAGTCATAGTTGTAGCAGTCAGGGAAGCCATAGAAGCCCCAGAGGCCACGAGGCCGTAGTGCCCTCCCCAGCTGGAGAGTGCCCGCCATCCAAGCTTGTGCAGCCCTCTGGAATTGATCCTGGGCTGCTGCCTCCACCAAAGTATCCAGCCAGTCAGGGTGCTGCGCCTGTACCAGTGCCCGTGAGCGCTGCCGATAAATGTCCTTGGCATCCCAGTTGAAGGCCCAGCGTGGGCGCCATGCCTCCCAGTCAATGACTGCCAGTCCTGAAAAGTCAGGTGCAGGCATGGCGGCCAGTATGTCCTGGAACGTGTGGGCCAGGTGGTTGTCCAGGCTGGCATTCTGGGGCAGGCCACCAAACACGGGCTCCCCGGCAGTTGTGTAGTAGGGGTAGGTGCCCAGTTGGTAGCTGTAGAAAATGGTCATGTTAGGGCCACGGAAGGTCTGCCCCGGGTTGGCCACCACATCAAAGACGCTGATGTCCACGTCCACACCGTGCCTCTCGAGGCACCGCTGGGTGTTTGCATTCCAGATGGTGGTGAAGGGCTGGTTGAGTACCACGGAGCTCCTGGAGCCTTGAGCCAGGCTGAGCAAGGACAGGAAGAGAGTGCAGACGAGCAAGAGGTGAGCTGCCATGGCACGAGGAAGGCCTAAGAGAACCTGGTCAGGGGAGGCAGAGCTGAAAGTGGGGCCTTGAACCCTCTGACCCCTGTTCAGGGCAGGCAGGTCAAGCCCTTGCTCATTAACCTGTCCCTGCTCTGATTTCAGGTAAACATTGACCCACAGGGCCTGGATTGAGCAGAGGGCAGAAGAGAGAGGTATGGATGGGGGATGTGCCACTGGAGGCTCTGCCCTCTGCCTACCACAGGCCTGCTCATGTCTTCTTCCCCAGTGACCACAGAGGCTGTGACGTTTATTCTGGGAAGGGCAGCCAAGAGTTAGGCCCTCAGCCCCAAGGCTGACATGACCAATGAGGGTCTTTGCTATCCCTCCCCCAGCAATCCCAGCCAGCCATTGGAGGAGGGGATACTCAGGGAACAAGAACAGGTCAGCCCAGCCCTCCTGCACACCCGCTCGTCTGCCCACTTGTCCCTACTGACCTCAGAGCTGAAAGGCCTCATCCTCCAAACTTCTTGATCCCAGAGTGGGGGCCTAGGCAGGGCCTGGCCTGGTTCTGTTCTTCACCTCTGGCCTCAGCTATACCAGAGACTCTTAGAGGAAGAAGCTGTTTCTGGAAACCGAGCTTCAGTAGGGGGACACCCCACCCAGTCTGGGAGTGGGCCAAGGGGCGGGTCCCCGGTCAGACTCCACGACAGGAGGCAGGGCCACCTCTGTACTTCCAGTAAAGTGCCCTTGGTGGAGAGGGCGGAGAAGCTTGAAGCAGCCCCTCCCACCCCATCAGTGCTAGGGCAGGGCTTCTTGGCTTTATTGGAGCTGGGGGAAGATGGTAGTGGTGGGGGGTGGGGCTGCCTGAGTGGCATACCCAGCTGGGCAGGCCTCTTTTCACTCCTTGAATCTGGATGCCTTGGGGTTGTGTACACAGGGAGTATACTTTCAGCACAGCCTCATTATGACATTTGTGGGCCCCAGGCAATTTTGCCTTCCTCAGCCAACTTCCTCCTTGAAAAAAATATTTAAAAATATATTTTGTGACTGTGTTGGTATGAAGATGAATATAATCCAGACTGACTTCATTATTATATGTTCATTATTA
>PVKY010001566.1:0-30966 GCA_004027775.1 Bradypus variegatus | reverse complement strand
TGAAGGCTGAGCAGAGAAGACACCCACTGTTGGCTCCCTTTGCACACATGAGGGTCCCCCTCGCTCGGTGAAGACAGGAACGACAGACGGCGTGGCCTCCGCGCCAGCAAGGATGTCCATTTAAAGTAATGGCCAAGTGAGCTGTGCCCGTCAGTCCCTGAAAACCGGGAGCTGGTGTGGAGGAGGCATCTCTGACAGCGCCAGGGAACAAGGGCTCTGCCCACGTGAACAGGACCAGCTGTGACAGCTGCCGTGAGGGGACTAAAGAAGACCCAGAGAGCAGCCACCTCCGGCCCACCCTCCTTCCAACGCGGAATCTCACTCCACAGCGTGGACAGCAGAGGACTGCACTGCCCAGATCCCTCTGTGGGAAGGTTCCGCATGCGAATTAGAGCGTCTCAGGAAATCTGGAACGGGAAGGGGGTGTGTGGCCTCCCTGTGCGGCCCATGCGGACCGCGGCTTGTGGAGGCGGCAGGGGCTGCTCCCGGCCCCAGGCCTGCAGACCGGCCTCATGGAGGGGACCTGGTGGCTTTGAAGCAGCAACCCGAGATCGGGAAGGCTGCACCACGGAGCCACTGTGACCTCGAAAGTGGTAGCAGAGTGGGGGAACCTCATGACCCCCAACCCGGCAGCCCTTCCGCAGACACAGTGAGCACCTCATTCCTTGCATTACATCCCCAGCCACGACACAGCTCGCTCTCTGCTTTGCACACTGAGCCTGCCTGATACGAGGAGTCGCCCATAAAGTATCCAAGGCGCCAAGTCCCAGCACAAGGCAATTCCGAACCCGGTCTGCACGCGACAGGGAGCCTTGGCCTCATCTCCCACAGGTCAGATCCCAAGCACAGCCTTATGACGAGCTCTTCTGCTTAAACACACCCCAGTAAGGGCCAGGCTGCCTCCCGCTGTAGGCCAGAGTTAGGAAAGCTGGACCCCACCTCCTTCCCACCTTCACTATCGGCAGAAATACTGTCATTAAAGCACCAGCATCCTCAAGGTCCGTGTTACAGCAGATGCAAGCCGGTGTTACGTTCACAGACACCTAAAGGAGCAGGGCACAGGAGAGGTCAGTTTTAAGGAAGAAAGGCAGTGACCGAGGAAGAATTTGGAGACGTGTGGTTGGGTTCTGGGTGCCATGAGCCACAAAAGGCAGCATGAAGACCTTAAAGAGAAATACAAGTGTGACAGTGGAGTTCACACAGAGAAGTGTAGGATGGATGGACAGACGGATGGATGGATGGATGGACTGATGGACGATGGGTGGCTGGATGGATGACGGATGATGATGGACAGATGCTTGTATGGATACATGGATGGAAGAACGGGTGGGTGGGCAATGGATGGGTGAATGGGTGAGTGGGTGGGGGGGTGGGGGTGTAGGATAGATGGGTGGTTGGATGGCTGGGTACACATGGATGAATGATGAATGAATAGGTGGACGGATGGATGGACAATGGGCAGATGGGTGGGTGAGAGGTGGGTGGACGGATGGATGGATGAGCAAGAGGAGGCGAATGGCTCAAATCAGGAAGTAGAGGCACCAGAGGCAGAATTTACAGTTGACCATCTAAGTACTCAAATTCTCAAAAGCCAAGGGCAAGGTCTCAACTCTCCACACAAGGGTGACCCTGCCCTCCCAAACGGTGTTTCCAGTCACCTGTTGGAGTCAAGGGCCCTACACCCAGAACTGCTGAGCTCCATATCCCACCCGGCCCACCCACCTCCTCAGCTCCCAGCTGGCAGGTCACCAGCTGCTGAAGAATCCACCCAGAAGCTGGGACAAGGAGGGCTCCGGGGTGTTCGCACGTGCACCCAGCACCTATGAGCCCAGGTGGAGCGAGACAGCTGCTAGTAACAGGGATTTAAACGGGTGCTGTGAGTAAGCTGGCACCACAGGCAAGAAAGGGGAGGGCGGCGGCCAGGGCACCCGCCTGCCAGGCTTAAGGATGGGCCAGAGCTCAGCAGCCCCTCGCTTTGGATCGGAACCCTCGGGGCAGGTAACACTTCTTAGTCGCGATGCAAACGCTATCGATTTCGGCCTGCTCTCAGCACGGGCTGCAGGGAGGGCACGGAACGAAGCCTGAGGCCACCGACTCAGGCTACAAAGGATGTGGCGTCAGCATGGCATCTGGAAGCTTCCAGCCCAGTACTGCCGCCGCCATCCTGCCAGCCCCGGGGAATGGAAACGCTCAGGGGGGCCCGTGCCAAGTGCTGACTTCAGCACCTCCTCGTTCTGCCCCCTCCCTTCCAGCACGTGATGCCAGGGAGCGAGGAGCAGGAGGCTGCAGAAGAGAACAGACGGACTGGGGGCCAGAAAGGAGAGGCGGCCTGCTGGAGACGGGACGCTGAAATGAGCACGGGTGGGTCTCGGCCTCCTCGTTCGCCCACAGCCCGGCCAGCGCGGAGCCGGGGTGCAGCAGGAGCTCAGCCACGTTTGTTGAATGACTGAGTGACCCCACAGCTTTACCTCTGACCGATAGTGGGGATAGTTGCAGCCTGACTACTGTGGGTGCTTCTGTAAATAAAAATCGATGCTGTTCACCTTGGAAAGCAGCACGGCTGTCAGGAAAGCACTGGGTTTACCCCCCACAGCCACACCGTGACCCAAGCAGAGCCGCTGCTGCCGTCTCCGTCTGCCACACGCAGAGTAATGGCCACGCCTACTGCAAGAGGCACTGCCAGGGCTTGCACCCGGGCCCTCACTCTCCACTTTCTTTTTCCCTAAACAAGCCATGCGTATTTATAAATGCTCGCTAATCGGGGAAGACTGCCTGGGAGGTCCCAGATGATATGTTGGGTTATTTCCCTCCGCGGCCTGAAGTGCAAATTAGGAAATCATGATTGATCAGAACCCGTTTCTTGCCAGCAAATGCACAGGGGAGACGGCTGGGACGTGGTATCTGCGGCAGGCCCGGGGATGCCACTGGGCTCTGGCGACCAGAGTCCCGGCAGTGAGGGCTGACCCTTTCCTCAGTCCCACCGCAGCCCTGGGGGACCCCTCCACTCCATCACCACGAGAGCCGCTCGCAGAGGCTGGCTCGCCTACCTGCCAAGTCTCCAGGGTTCTGGGCCCTCCCTTCTCCAGATGAGGACAGATGGGAAGCATGGCTAGGGTGGGGGTCACAGCCTCACCCGCACCCTATTAGAGGGTTCAGATGTGCCGACCTGCTCCCAGGCCCGTCCTCGCCCCGTGCTCCCTGCACAGCCCATCAGCACCGTCCTCTCTGCTAAAGGACGGCCATGGCTTTCTTGGACACATTCACCAACAGCTCAAGAGCCTGCACTCTGGCAGCACAGCCAGGGTGGGTCACAGCTCACAGCCTGGGTCCCCAGCACGCCTGGGGGCTGCTCCCCTCGGCGGAGACTTGGCACCCCGCTGGGATCCCCAGGCCACGCAGGCGAGAGAGGAAGGCCGTGCTGCTTCCCGCCAGAACTCCAGGCCCGTCTTCCCGAAGGTCACAGCCCCCAGTGGGCAGCGCCCAGGCCTGCAGACAGCGCCAGGGCCTGCAACCATCTCAGCTGCTGGGGCAGAGGCAGCAAGACGAACGCGATACAGTGAGCCGGTCGGGGTGTGTGTGGGCAAGAAAGAGACAGACAGAGATGGAGAGAGGGAGGAATTTTTTGCACAATCCAAAATCAACATCATTATCTTCCACAGAAAATTTAAGAGCTCTCTAAATAACCACCAAGGGCTAGGCTGATTTGGAACTCCCAGGACAGAGCCGTCTAATTTTAGTGCCACAAGGGGTCGTAAATTGCATCGAGGCGAACAGCTTTTACTCCAAAAGAGAAAGTGAGATCCAGAAGAGGGAGTGATGACCCCAAGATCGCTGGACTGAGCCACCCTCCGCTTCGAACCCAGGGCCCTGAGGTCCCTGAGCAGGGTGGGCGGGGGCCCCCAGAGGACGGCTCCCCCAGGCCGCAGGACAAGCCCCCAGGTTGAAAAGCAACCAGAAGCTGCTCCGGAGGCCACACTAGAGATTCCTCTTCAGTGACTAAACTATGGGAATGAAGTTATGGGGCAGGGGGTGGAAAATGCACTGAGCTGCTATCCAGGAAGTGGCCTTGCTCTGATGGCCATCCTCGAGCCTATGGACAACCTCCCGTCCCTCCACCCTGCACTCACCCCAAAATGGCTGGTGGGGCAGAAACCTGAGCCCCGGCACCTCTGAACTCGGGCCCATCGCCAGGCTCACTGCCACATGGGGAAGACGAGGTTCCTTGTGCCCCTCCCCGTGCTGTTTGAATCTGTTATGTCCCCCATAAAAATCTTTGTTCTTTTAATGCAGTCTTGTGGGAGCAGGCCTATTGTGGGTGGGATCTTTTGATTAGGCTGTTTCCATGGAGACATGACCCCGCCCATTCAAGGTGATACTTAATTAGTTTCCTGGAGTCCTTAAGAGAGCTCAGAATCGACACAGATGCAGACACAAGGACGTTTGGAGATGCTAAGCTAAGAGAGAAGCTGAGAGAGACATTCTAGAGAGAAGCTAAGATATTCAATTCAGAGTTTGCCCCAGGAGAAGCAAGGAGACCACAGGAGCCAAGAAAAGCTAAGAGAGACAGAAGCCCAGAGACATTTCGGAGAAAGCCATTTTGAAACCAGAACCCAGGAGCAAAGGACTAGCAGACGCCAGCCACGTGCCTTCCCAGCTGACAGAGGTGTTCCGGACACCATCAGCCTTTCTTCAGTGAAGGTACCCTCTTGTTAATGCCTTTATTTGGACACTTCTATGGCCTTAGAACCGTAAATTTGTAACCTAACAAATCCCCTTTATAAAAGCCCATCCATTTCTGGTATTTTGCGATCCAGCAGCTTTGGCAAACAGAAACTCTCTCTGACGTGCTGCCATCATCCCACCCACTTTCCACTCCTTGGTGGCTTCATCCACCATCAACCTCCAACTCTTCCAGCTCACATCCGAAGCCCACCCCATGCCCACTCCCTCTGCCACCGTCAGATGTCCCAGGAGGCCCCAGCTCTTCCAGGCTGGTCTGTCTGCTCACCAGTGCCAAGATATTACCCAGCTCCACCATGGTCTAGGAGAACAGTGCCCCTGGGGTTGTGCGGCACAGTTTGTATGGCCTTCTGCCACCCCCATTCCCCCAAACCCATGGAAGCCTGTCTCCACCTCTGGCCCCCACTCAGGCACAGCGGGCAGCACTGGCTTTGTAGCTGCACAAGGCTGGGTTCGCCCTGGCTCTGCCTTCCAAGGTCAAATGTGCCACCCCAGCCAGCAGGTGGGAAACTCAAAGCACCCCCACTCTTCTTCCTGGTGCCCAGGAGTCTCACGGTCTGCAGTGTCTGTACTGGGAAGCAGTCATGGCAGGGGTTGTTCTGTGATAACTGCCCTTGCCCTGCTCCCTTTTCACAAGTCCACCAAGTCCTTTTTTCCCTGCGGATGCCAATTTGCTCTGCTGGCAACACTTCCCTTTGCTCTGGAGAAGTCAGAGGCCACTGTGGGCAGTTCCGCCGCCCAGCGACCTGGCAGGAAATGGCAACCTGTCTCTGTGTGCAGGGGTGAACGCAGTTAACAGTGATGCCAGCCAAGGTCCAAAGCAGCTCCTAAGGACCGTGGGAGGACAGCAGGTGGAGGGGTGGTCTCTGCGCACACAGGAGCTCGAGGCCCTGGGGAGCGTCAGCTGATCTCCCCGCCGGAAGCGTCTCTAGGGGCACATACGGGGCTGGAGACGGGTGCCAGGGTCTGGCCGGAGGGCTGGGCGCCCGCTGTGCACCCACCTGCCCCGGGCTCTGTGCCTGGCGACCTCACTTCCCTTGCTCATCACGGCGAGAGGACAGAGTGGGCACCTGCACTGGGCGGGAGAGGAAACTTGGGCTGGGAAAGGCCAGGGAAATTGCCCAAGGTCCCGCTGAGAGTCCGACAGTTGTCTGGCTGGCTCCAAAGTCTTTGTTCTTTCCTCTACACCATGAAGCAGAGGAGATACTGGCATTGTCCCCACACCCTGACCAGACAAACTGCAGCCACCGCTCCCTCACCCTGCAGGCACGGCTGCAGGAACACACCGGTGCCGTGACCCAGGAGTATACTGTACGCCAGAGGGAGGGCCAGCTACTCTCCCCGAGACACCAATGGCCTACAGTATCCAAGCTGCAGGGGCTACGGAATATCTCACAACCCCAGTGAATGGAAGAGCAACTGGGCAGAAGGCGGCTCTCTTGTCTTACACAACATCAGAACGCTCTTCTGAGCATCAACCAAGGGACGGAGTCCTCTTGCCTCTGCAAAGTGCAACACTGGACGCTCAGTAAATGCTCTTTGAATGAATGACCCAAAGAAGTCATTCCACATATGGACACATAGGTGCATGCATGAAATGAATGGAAGAAAGGAGAGAAGGATGAATGGATGGAAGGAGAGATTAATGGATGGATGAGTGGATGGGTGGATAGATGAATGAAGGATGGATGGATGGATGGATGGATGGATGGACAGGTGGATGGGTAGATGGATGGACAGGTGGATGGATGGATGGGTGGATGGATGGACAGATGGACGGGTAGATGGATGGACAGGTGGATGGATGGATGGATGGATGGATGGGTGGATGGGTGGATGGGTGGATGGATGGACAGATGGATGGAAGATTGGATGTATGAACAGATGGATGAGTGGGTGGATGGGAGGAATGAAGGGAGGGAGGGAGACAGAATGATAGACCATTAACAGAGAAGAGAAGAAAGCAACACTGGATGAATGACTTCATGGATGCGTGGATGGACGGATGGAGTCTGATACATAAATGAATGGGTGAGTGAATGCTATTGTCTTAAAAATTTAGTAGATAAACTAATTTCTCAAAGATTGGGGTGCCAACCATTCACTCCCTGGGTGGGCTCGCTCTTCCTTCCAAATAGAGGGAGAAGTTGTGTGTGTTGCCCTATGTCTTACCCCCACAGCAGCCAACCCCCTAAGCAGAAGCAGACCTGCACTCTGCGGTCAGCCCCTTCGAGGAAGGCCTGCCTGATGGGCCAACATGACCGAGGGCTGGGTGACAACTGTCTGCAGGCTGCGTCCCAACTCCCAGGCCTGGGAGCTGGACAGAGCTGTGGAGCGTCTTGCTTTTCTCTCGCGCCCAGGCTGACGGCTTCCCTTCTTTCCTGGCCAGGAAGCGAAGAGTTCTGAGAAGCTCTGACAGATGGCATCCCTGGTGGGAGAGCTTCTGGGAAAATTTCAGCTCGGGGTGGGGGTGGGGACCACCCTACCTGGTAACATGACATCACTGTGGGAACGGGCAGCAGGGAATTCTCCCCGTGCTCCCTATTCAGCAGCAGGACAGGTCCGAATGTTACTTTCAGGCTGTGGCCGCCATCTTCCATCCCTCATTGAGGCTGACCTAAAGGTTCAGAAACCTGGCACCCCCACATCCCTTTACGTGCTGTGGCCAGTGCCAGCCAGGTACCCTCTACGAGACACGTGTACCTGCCTCCACCCCTTACCTGAAGGCACCCACAGTCTGCTGGCAAAGCCCAGCACCTCCAGATGAAAAGATAACCCTCAACACACACCTGCTGTTACTTCAGAGGAAGTCGGATTCAGTAGAGGGCCAGGCTGGCGTGGGCAGGGGCACGTGGGAAGGATCCTGGGAGAGGGGGACTGGGGCCAAGCCTGCAAGGATGGAACAGGAAGACAACAGATGCCAGGTGGGATCGACAGAAGCCGCAATGGGTTCTCTCGGGTCACCAAGGCACACTCTGGGCCCAGGGAGTGACCCACCCGGCAGGAGAAGCTCATGCTGGAGAGTGGAGACAACCCCAGGCCAGGGCAGAGCCAGGCCACGTGGAGGAAGCCCAGGCTCCACTGTCCCAACAGCGAAGCACACTAAGGCCACCTGGAGAATGGGAGGAGGTGCCCCAGCCAAGAGAGGCCGTCCACCCGGCTTCTCACCGCGCCTGCTCGCTGCCTCCCTGCCTTTGCTGGCCACCGCTGCTCTCCTCCCTGCTCCTCTTAACGTCTGTCTCTCGCAGCCTGTCATTCTCAGAGGATAAGGACCAGAGCCTCAAGACAGACAACCTGCCTGCAGCCAACTGCCAAAGACGGTGAGCACCAGAGGAGGGCAGCCGGGCCCTATGCACCCTGCACCGCCAGCAGCCGCTTACGAACAGAGTCAGCAAGCTGCACGGGGGCTGCCAATTAATCTTAGCTCCCTCAAAGGTAATCGTTCTTCTTGTTCTGGAGAAAAGGGGTTGCAGGGCCGAGACTAGCAGCCAAGCTCCCCCCAGGGCTGGGACTGGTGCTGTTCCCACAGGCAGGCTCCACGTTGCACCCTGGGACAGCTGCCAGGGTCCCAATGGGAGAGGGGCCCTGGAGGGCAGGGCCTGGGTCTTGGATCTCCGCCCCCAGCGCCTGGCCCAGGCCAACCCACAGCAAGGGCTCATGAGGAGCAGGGGCCCGGACGGGCCCGAGAGGACACTGGCTTCCAGTCAGGCTCCTCCTGGGCCAGCTGACCTCACAGGGCTTCTTGCAAAGGACAGGGACGCCGGTCACCAGGCCCACCCAGGCTTCTACGGGGAGCATCATTCGGTCACATGCATGCATTCATTCATGCATTCATTCACTCCTTCATTCAACAACGTTTATCAACACCTACTGTGCATTACACACACTAGGAAGGTCCACGCCATTTCCAGTTTATCCCTCATGTCATTCCAGAGCCAGAGAAAACCCTGGGTGGATGGATGGGGCATCTCCAGCCTCCTTGTCCCCGTGGAGGTAACTGAGCTTGCTACAAATGTAGGTGGAGCCAATGAAAAGGCATTTTCTTCATTATGTTGACGCTTGTGGAACCAGGCCCTAGGATAAACCCCACAGCTGACAGCAGTTCCTCCACTCGGAGCCTCAGTTTCCCTGCTGCCAAGGGGGTAACAGCAGGACTCACTGCACTGGGGAAGCCAAGAATGGCAGCTGAAGTTAACCTCGCTAGTCATGGAGTTATCGTGGCTAGTCAAGCGGGGTCCGAAAGACATCATTTCATCTGCTCAAGAACTAGAAGCACAGACATAAATTGTGATGGGCCTCTGCTTCCGGGTCATTCCAGAGTCCCCAGCACAGCCCAGCACTGGACCAGCAGGACAAGCTCCAGGGACCTCCAAGTCCATGGGCCGTGAGCTCCTGGAGAGACGGGGCAGGACTCTCCACCATGGGAGAAGAGTGCAAAGCCCAGAGGAGCTGCTCAGAAAAGTGAGTGAACATACAAACAAACGAACCAACAACAGAAATATGTTCTGTGGGTCCCAGATAAATTCCAGTGGGAGAGAAAGTCTTTTGGGAAGACAGGTTTGCAGGATCTCAGTTACAGTGTGCACACCCAAGATCCGGCAGGCGGAATCCTCCAGAAATGCTGGTTTGTGTGCAAGGCCATCCAAGGCAGTATCATTTATAAGAGCAAAACCCTCTAAACGAGCTAAATGCCCTCGATCAGGAACAATAGCTGTTGTCAACGGAATATGCCGTGGAGGATGGAAAGGATGGAGTTGAGCCACGTTGTCTGACATTGAAGACGGCCAAGACATACCACTGAGTGAAACCAAATCAACAGAAAGTGCATAAAGCATGGCCCCTTGTACATTAAAATAAACAAAAGACATTATTATACCGTAAACACATAATGTAAATGCAGAAACAGAAGAGTCCGCGTTTCTGCCAATCAGAGATATGGAAAATGATATTTCGCTCCATTTCTTTAGCGTTTTAATTCCCCTAGGCAATCTTTGGCAGTTTTCACTGTACAGATATCACACAATTTTTGTTAAATATATCCCTAACTATTTCATGATTTTATGCCCTTGTAATGGTTTTGCAAATCTCAATTTCCAAGTACCCATTGCTACTATCTAGAAATATAATTGATATTTGCATACTGACTTTATATCCTGTGACTGTGCTAAACTTATTAGTTGCAGAACCTTTTTGTAAATTCCTTAGAATGTTCCACATACATAATCATATGCTATGCAAATAAAGACAGTTTTACTTCTTCCTTTTTCTTGCCTTATTACACAGGCTAGGACCTCCAGGGCAGTGGTAAATGGAAACCGCAAGGCAGATGTCCTGCCTTGTTCTTGACCTTCTGGTAAATGATTCAGTCATTCACCACCAGGTGTGCTAGCAGCCACGGTAATTTTACTATAAAAGGGCAAAGTTCCCTTTTACCCCTAGTTCACTGAGAATTGCTCATCAGATTTTAAGTTCAAAACTGTTATAAATCAACATATAATCCCAATTTTATAAACACAGACATAAAACAAATACTGGAAAATAAATACATCAAAATGTTCGCTTAGTAATTTATTTAGCAGCACTTAATAGAAGCTGACATAATAATAGTTATGATAGTTTAAACAAATAAGGGATCATGGTTCATTTTCATTTCCTTCTTTTAATATTTCTATGCTGTTGATAAATTGACTTCATAACAAAAAAAATTAATAGAATTACAAATGCCTGTGGCTGTCCAGCAGGAAATGACATTATACGATTAAATAACCATCCTCTCTCCGTGTTTGCCTAGCCCTGCAAGGCAGACAGAGTCTGCTGGTGTTTGTCTTGCTGAAGGGCAATCTTTAACCGGCCTTGATAACGCAAAACCCATTTTTGTTTCTGCAGGAATGTGTGCATCTCACAGGCATCTGAGGACTGCAGCGGTCCCCACCCCGGCCCTCAGTGAGGCCGGGGCCCAGCTCACCCTCGCTCTTGTAGACTGAGATGTGGACAAGAGGCAAATTTCTCTGTGGCCACCTTGTTCTCCCCCCAGCACTGGCCATGGCTGGAATTCGCCTTTAAATTCACAGTAGAAAAGATAGCTTTTGAAACAGAAAGACACTGACCCTGGGGAATAGTTTTGACACATTAAACATTTCAAAGCAAACAATCTGAGAGATGGAGTTAAAAGGAATAAACTTGCTGTTACAGAATCAAAGCCTCCGTCTGTCTGATCAACCCGTTCACACCCCACCCTCCGAAATGTGGGGTTCCTCCTTCCGAGTCAGAGAACCACTTTTAGAACACAAGCCACAAACGGATCCTAACCAAATTCTGTTGGTCCCATGTATTCGGTCCTGAAATTATGTTGTCCAGTTATGCGATTCAAGTAGAAGAACGTTGCATTGGGTCAGTCTGACCTTTGGGGGAATATTTTCCATGACTTCCCCCACAGCCAGAAGGCATTTTTCAATTATGAGGGCTATGCAAGTTTGCAAAACTCTCTAAACTATGACTCAACACTGGCTACGTGGACAATGAGTGAACGCATAACTGTCCGACAGTGGGAAGAAGCCCAAAGGATGCAGAACAAACTGGTGGCAGGACTTGGAACGAATTCCAACGTCATGGCTCATGGGTCTACACCACAAATCCCTGCTGACCTCCCAGGACCCCATACTCGGTGGGCTAGCTTCGTCTTCAGAGCCCAGGGTGGGGCAGTCACAGGCTCTGGGGTTCACATCGGCAGGCTCAGAACCCTCAGCCAGCCTCTTGGGAGTGGGTGAAAAACAAGGGTGGGTGGGTGGCATGAAACAGGGCCCATTTTTACTGCTGGAAAATTCATCCACGAGAACTTATCCTACTGCCCCCAGACTACTCAGGCAGACAGCTCCAGCCAAAGGTAACGGGCCCTTCCCTTCCAACCCCACCTCCATCCCCAGAGGAGGCCGGCCCTCCCACCCACCGACCTCTGTAGCATCCCCAGGCCCTGAACCCCATCCCCACCCCTTGCTCACTGCTCCTGCCATGGAGACCCTTCTACATGACCACCTGGGTGGGGAGAAGACCCTGGAACCAGCAGGAGCCGATGGCATTGTCTACTCCCTGGACCTGACAAGGGACCCAGTCAACACCCCAACTGCCAGAGAAGGGGAGGGCCAGGCAGATGGGACTCAGCATCGATGGAATGTATGTCAGGTTCTAGAACATGCCCTATGTTTCCACATGGAAGGAGGGATGCACTGCTCTGCATCCACAGGAGTTACTGTTGTGATTAACAATTCAACTCCCCACGATCAACTGTGCAGTGGCAACGACACAGGGAAACTGCACCCCTCCAGTCCTAAGCCCGAGGCCCTGGAACACAGCAGAGGCCCAGGAAATGGCCAGACCAGGTCGCAGGCGTTAACTCAGCTCTCTGACGCCTCCTGCAGAGCAGAAAGGGGGACGTAACTGGCGTACAGTGGGGAAGCGAGCGCCAGCTCTGTAGCACGGACCCCACCTGGTTTCAACACCTGAGAAGGCTGCCAGGTAGGTCATGCCATGCTTGCCCACTATCGGCTGGAAGGGAATTCTGCAAGATACAAAGGGCTAAAAAATGTCCCTGTGATTTGACTCAGTGAGTCATTGTCTAGGAATCTCCCCTAAGGAACTCATCGAAGAGGCAAAAAGGATTTATCAGAAAGATGTTCATCCAAGTGTTATTTAGAACAGCAAACAATTGGAAAGAGCCCAAATCCAACATGAGAGGAAAGAGGTAAATGATAACACCCGCATCCACTGGAATGTCAGGTCACCAGTGCAAATTTACAGTTTACAGCGACCTCGGGAAGTGCCTGGGACTCGCGGAGGAACATGACTCTTTCTACATGAGCTCAACCACATAAAGGAAAAAAAAATGTGAAGGAAAAGGAAAAGAAAAAAAAGGCATTTTCCAAATTTTCTGTAATGAGCATGCTCCACTTTTGAGTCAAGAAAAGCTACCAAAGGTATTTGGACAATTAATAAAATCTCTGAATCTACAACCAAATATCCTAGAGCATGTGGACCTTCCTATTTCCAGTTCCACAGATGGAGTTTATCCCCCATTTTACTGCCAAGCGCAGTGCTTTCCTTGCTTCTCCCCAGCTATCCAAAGCCTGGCTCTGCAGAGAGCCCCACTTCCCAGCTACTCCTGTGGCTCCCTTCTCTCATGGTTCCTAAGCAGTCAGCCCCTCATTATTTTTCTGATCACACTGCCTACTGCTGTTGCAATCAGATTTATCTTATCGCCTCAGTTCAAGCCAACAAACATACTTGGAGAAGCCAGTTGTGCCAGGCACTGATGCTAAGCATGGCGGAAACTGAAGTGAGTCAGCCTTTGCTTGCCCTCAGGGGCTCTAGTCACCACCCTAATGCAAAGCAATAATAAAGCTGATGTGGCAGAGGGGGCAACCCAGTGCTATGAAGAAGAAAGGATGGATGGGTAGGTGGATGGCTGGATGAATGAGGAGAAGGGTGATGGCAAGAGGGATGGATGGGTGTATAGATGGATGAAGGATGGATGATCAGTAGGTCATGATGGATAGATGATAGATGGGTGCATGACTGAGTGGATGAATGGATGAGTATGTGAGATGGAGGATGGGTGGATGGATGGATGGATGGATGGAGGATGGATGGGTGGGTGGATGGGTGGATGGGTGTATAGTGGACAGGTATACAGTTGGATGGGTGGGCAGGTGGATAAGTAGATGGATGCTGGTGTGCCAGTTTGCATATATTATGCCCCCCAGAAAAAGCCATATTCTTTAATGCAATCTTGTAGGGGCAGACATATTAGTGTTGATTCAGTTGGAACCTTTGAATTAGATTGTTTCCATGGAGATGTGCCCCACCCAACTGGAGGTGATAACTCTGATTAGATAATTTCCATGGAGGCATGATCCCGCCCATTCAGCATGGGCCTTGATTAGTTCACTGGAGCCCTATAAAAGCTCAGACAGAAGGAGCTCACTGCTAGCTGTAGCTGACAGACACATTTTGAAGATGGCCATTGGAAACTAACACTGACATTTTGGAGAAGACCATTTTGAAATGCAACCTGGGAGCAAGTGGAGGCCAGCCACGTGCCTTCCCAGCTAACAGAGGTTTTCCGGATGCCAACAGCCTTTCTCCAGTGAAGGTACCCGATTGCTGATGTGTTACCTTGGACACTTTATGGCCTTAAGACTGTAACTGTGTAACCAAATAAACCCCCTTTATAAAAGCCAACCCATTTCTGGTGTTTTGCATTCCGGCAGCATTGGCAAACTGGAACAGATGGGTAGATGGATGGATGAGAGTATGGACAGATGAAGGATGGATGGATCAGTAAGTGGGTGACGAATAGATGGATGAGTGGATGAATGGATGAGTAAATGAATGGATGAGTATTTGGATAGAGGATGGATAGAAAGATGGATGGATGGGGATGGATGGATAGTGGATAGGTGGATGGGTAGATGGGTGGGTAGATGGGTAGATGGATGGATGAGTGTATGGACTGATGAAGGATGGATGGATGAGTATATTGGATGGAGGATGGATGGATGGATGGAGAGATGGGTGAATGGATGGACAGTGGATAGGTGGATGGGTAGATGGGTGAGTGGACAGATGAGACAGATAGTTGAATGGATGAGAGTGGAGTATGGAGGCTGGATGAACAGATGGAAAGATGGATGAATTGATGGTGTGGATGACAGGGGGATAAATGGGTGAGTGGACACATGGATGAATGCACGGGTGGATGCAGAAGCCAATACTCCTCCGCCAATTTAAACTGAATTAAAGGCACCCAAGCCTCTTGCCCCTGTGGCTCTCCCGCCACCTCCACTCACACCATGCTCCAGCCACTCCACACCCCTCACTGAAAGGCCAAGGTCAGGCTGCGGAAAGACCTTAGAGCATTCTGTTCTTCTGCAGGAGTCCTCCTGTCCCCCACTCCCCCTCCTGGTGTCCCCTTACTCATCGTCCAGACCACAGCTTAGACAGTGCTCCCTCTGTGAGACTCCTTAACCCCCGGACGGACCGGCGGCCCTCCCCCATGCTTACTGTTAGAGTATTAGATTGAACCATGTGAAATGGATAACATTTGACCATTTTCGGCCCACAAAATAGCAATTTCACATGGTTCAACCTAAGAGACCTATCACATGTGCCTGTGACTGTACAATCCCACCAGGCTGTAGGACTGAAAGGCAGGGACCCATCCATCCTTTTGTTCCCAGCATCAGGCACCACAAGTGACCAAACATGCTGGGTCCATCCATCACTGCCTGATCCATAAATGGATGGATGGATGGGTGGATGGATGGATGGATGGATGGATGGAGCTCAACTCCTTCCCCAGCCTCCTCACAGCTATATGTTCCTCTGGTAGGAAGAAGAGAGGCAAACGTTTAAGGGGAAAATCACTGTTCCAGTAGGGAACTTCTAGAAAGGAGACACAAAGGGCCCCAGGGGAGGAGCAGGGGCTTCAGCCTCTTCTCTAGGACAGAAGAACTTCTGTGGCCGAGTCCTCCACCCCACAGCCCCTTCCCCTGGGGCCAGACAGTCACCACCACCTCCTCCCCCAGCTGTCAATATCTGGGGTCCCCCAGGTGAAGAAACCTTAAAGCATTGTGTCTGGTCTGGCTTTTCGGGAGGTGAGGTGTCCCTGAGCAGAGACTCAGCCAGCAGGGCAGGCTGAGAAGGTCACCTGTCACTGCAGACTGTGCAAAGGGACGAGCCTCGTGACAGCAGGTGGCTCTGCTGCTGGAAATAAAGACAAGGCCGACCCCCACTGGAGCCAGCAGCAAGGATGAAGCCAGCAGCCTCGGAAAGAGCCATGGAGACAGTGCGGGGTCATGGGTCACACGGAGTCCAGGAAGCCGGAGGGTGCTCTAGGGCCACAACCAACACCACCCATCAACGGCAAGTACCAGCGTGGCCACCTGAGGCTTTCCCAATGGAAAAAGCATCCCATCCACAGCCCACCTTCAGCCATTCCTTCTGACTCCCTGGGGAAGGTCCCAGGACAGAGCCCCTGTTCCCAAAAATCCCCAGAGAGCATCTTTGAATCCCCAGGGCCGGCAGAGGACATCGGCAGGATGGGCTGTATCCAGGAGCCACTCAAGACATGGGCACTGCTGACCGTGCAGAAGACGCAGAGCGTGTGAGTCCATCACTCCGCTGGCACAAAACAACAGACAAGGTCTGAGGCCGTCACATGCGCCAGGCCAGCTCCAGACCCCAGGCCTCAGCGGGGCAACCCCCTCCACCCCTCAGCTGCGGGCTCCCCCGTTACGAGGGGAACAGGAGTGCCCACAGAGCACGGTGACGAATCTCCATTTTCTACCCACCACCGCACGGCCACCTGGAGACACGGCTCCTGCCCTCGAGGCGTCCCAGGGCACTTTGCGAAGAAACTCAACACGCACATCATGAAAGGAGAATGCAGTGAATTTAAGAAAGGCCTGGACTCTCACCCCATTGCACAGATGAGGAAACTGAGTCCAAGGGAGACTACAGAGATGACCCCACACACCCCCGGGGTCAACAGGCTGGCCACACCCCTCCCTTCAGGCACCCCAGATGACGGGGGCCCCCTCCAAGAGAAAGGACAACTTGCCTCTCCCCACGGCAGGAGGAGCAGGAGAAGCAAAGGGCCTGGACCCTGCCGAGCCCGTGGCGATGTATGGGGGCAGCGTGCAGAGGGCGCCAGGCTGGGACCAGGCTAGACCTGTGTGCCCCCAAGGACAAGACCCCCGAGTCCCACCAAGGGCCCCCACGGCACCAAAGCCCAAAGCTGCCTGGGAGGGGATTCTTCCCTGATGGAGCCCCCACCCAACCGGAGGCCCAAATACACTCCCCAGGGCAGCGGGTCATGAGCCCAGCAGCATGACCTGGGAGCCCCGGGAGACTGCTCTGAGCCCAGACACCTGGTTCCGGTTTCCCCGCCCCCATATGGCTCCGGGACTTGAGGTGAGGTGTGTACTGGCCTCAGTTTCCCCACCTGTAAAATGAGTGGGTAAGGGTTGCCAAGGACAATTTCAGTTCTGAAAATGTGTGTGTTCCCATTTTCAAAAGGCTTTGTCCATCACCAAATGATACATGCACAATCCATCCAGTCTTCTGTCCTGTTTTGTTTTTATCAAGGCCCACCAAGGTTTTAACTTATGGTGCTGCTCCAGCCAGAAGCAGCTGTTTGCCAGCCGGGAAGGCTTCCAGGCCCAGACAAGCACCACCCCTCCCCACTTCCTTCTGTCTCTGTCCTGTCACCTGCTTGCCTTTCTACCTCCCATCCGCCCACCTGTGTGCACAAGGCTGGTACATGTGAGAATGAGATGAAGTTTAGCTTTCACACAGGACAGGTGTGCCTGGCAGGGTGGGGCAGTTTAGGGATTGGCAGAAGGTTAAAAAGACAAACTGTAGTCCACGGTCAGTCCCCCTGTTGATCCGCCCACTATCCACAGTCAGTCCCCGTTTATCTGCCCACTATCCACGGTTGGTCCCCCTGTTTATCCACCCACTATCTATGGTCAGTCCCCGTTTATCTGCCCACTATCCACAGTCGGTCCCCCTGTTTATCTGCCCACTATCCACGGTCGGTCCCCGTTTATCTACCCACTATCCACGGTTGGTCCCTGTTTATCTGCCCACTATCCACAGTCAGTCCCCCTGTTTATCTGCCCACTATCCATGGTCGGTCCCCCTGTTTATCCACCCACTATCCACAGTCAGTCCCCCTGTTTATCTGCCCACTATCCATGGTCAGTCCCCCTGTTTATCTGCCCACTATCCACAGTCAGTCCCTCTGTTTATCCTCCCACTATCCACGGTCGGTCCCCCAGTTTATCCACCCACTAAACTTGCAAGGTGGAGATTCAGAGGTAGAGGTTCCTAAAATAGCTCCATAGCTTGTTACCAAACTAGCCCAGACTGGCTCTACAATTAAAGAACAAAGGAAAGAGGCCTGGGCATAACCATTATAGTCAGAGGTGGAGATTTGTTCCAACCCTGTCAAATGTTTCAAATTCCCACTTATTTGTACAGGCTTCATGTTTCAAATTCGCATGGACTAGTTAGGCTTGTGGAATAGAATGTAACCTCTGGAGTATCAGCCACTGGAGAAACAGGGGAGGGACTTGCGGTTAGGCGTAGGGAATAAACAATGCTGGGTCCATTGTTCTGTGCACCAACCCCCCACATTTGGGTTGGGCGCCCGTTCTTGCAAGATTGTGAATAAATTCTTTTCTTCTCCACAATCGGGTGGGCGTTTATTCCTTTTCAGTAGTAGTGCTTGTTTCTCACAGTGCACAGTTCAAAAGATCGAAGAGAGAACTGCATCCCCACACACCCCATGACCCGCTCTAGAGACAACCACCAGCCCCATTTTCGTGCATCTTGCTACACAACCCATGCTTGTGCAAGCCTAGATTCGTGTCTCTTCTCTAGTTGATTTGTACTCTGAGGACACTTCGGCACTTGGCTTTTCTTTTCCTAATATATCTTGGGGATCAATCCATTTCAGTAAGCATAAGGCTTCCTCCTTCTTTTACCTGCTGTATCGTAGTCCATTCTACAGATGCTCCAAAATTTATCCACAAGGCTCCCTCTTGACAGACACCTGGTCGCCTCGGTCCACGCTCCCAGAGGCTGCCACACGGTGCGCTGGACGTGGGCCTCTGCACACACGTGAGTGGATCCCCAGGTCAGAGAATGTCCTGGTAGATCCTGCAGTGGAAACACCCCCCTGTGACCTCTCGCCAACAGCGACTATCCTAAAGGCTTGTCCTTTGCCTACCTGGCCAGGTGAGAAATGCTGTCCCTAGGGCTTTCACCTCATTCCCTCCCTGGGAGATTCTGCTTCTTCACCCAGGTTTAAAAGTTATCTTTATTTTTTTTTCTGAGAACTATTTACGTCCTTTGTCCCCTTTTTTGTTTGGTTGCTGGCCTTTCTCACTGAACTTGCAGAAGTTTGTGCTCATTACAAGCAGATCAGTCACTTTGCTGCACATATTTTGAAAATGCTTTTCTTACAGTGAGTAGTTGATTTTAGTGTTTTGTTTTGACCAAACAGAAAATCTTGACTTTTATGGAGCCAAATGTTTTGTTTTATTACTTCTAGGGTTTGGGTCATGCTTAAAAGGGCCTTCTCATCCCGAGATTACAAAACCCAGGCTCCCATGTTTTCTTCTAGTGGTTTTATAGTTTCGTTTTTAAAGCTGGAATCCTTGGACCATCTGCAATGCATTCTGGTGCAAGGGCGAGGCAGGGGTCTGGCAGCGTTTTCCCAGACGGCATCTTTGTTGTTACAGCCCCATTTGATGACTACTCCGTCCTCTCCAGCTGACGCAAACACTGCCTTTATCAAACCCTAAATTCCTATGGGTGTCATGTTTTAAAAGCCAGGGAGCAACTGCTAGGCACCCAACCCCAGCCAGCTCTCCCCCTGGAGGGGCTCTGCTGCTCCCCCAGCCTCCCCCAGCCAGCTGCACCCCTTCACAGGGCCCCCCTTCCAAGTCCAGGTGCAGCCCAAGGGGTGCTCTAAAGTGGTAGAAGCAGCTCAAGTAATACTAGCCATGAGTATATTTTGGTCAGCGCAAGATTACTTATAATGCTGAAAAATAAAAAAAACCCAAATATCTAAAAATAAAGGACGCTTTAAATGAATTAGGAATCTACCCATAAGATGTTTACAAGAGGTCCTGAATGCTGCAAGCATGCCTCCAGGGTAACCAGGAGGCTAGAGAAGCCGGCCTTGGCCTCAGTGCGCGCCGGGGGCCTTGAGCCCTGGGACGCCCGGGGATTTCCAAGTCTGCCTCTGGCCCATCTCCCTCCCTTCCTTTTCCTCTGTACTCAGACCCAGCGTGATCTGCTTTTGGAGATTATCAACAATTTTTCCTTTTTGTGTTTTCCAAAAGTCTATAATGGAAATGTAACCATTTTCACTAAAAACAACTATTAAGGAGGAGGAAAGAAGGCGGAAATGCCGAGGCGAGACGCTCTGCACCCACAGGCCGTGGCTGCCCCAAGGGGCTCACAAACCCCAGCGTCCAAGCCTGGGAGCCGCCTCCTCAGCCCAGCGGCTCCCGTCCTCTGAGGTCTGCACCCTGTTCCCTCGGACGCAGGGGGTGCAAGGGCTACCCCCACTCCAGGCACCCATGCGCTGCTCCCGTGTGTCACCCCTGGTTCTGACCTGTAGCCTCCCACTGGAGAGGTTCAAGAGTCCTGGGGCAGCTAGCACAGTGCCCCCAGCTGAGTGTCGGGAAGGCTCTGGGAGAACCGCGCCTGCCACACTGGCCGCGGCCCGCCTGGGAAAGCGAGCTTCGGAGCGTGCTCGGGTGTCGGGAAAGCGAGTGTGGAAAGAAAGGAGGCAGCGAAGCTGGGAGAGAAAGCAGCCGAGTCATCGGAGAAAAATGTGCCGAGCACTAAGCCTGACGTCTCCTGTAGCCAATGGCCTGGGGATAACGGGGATGCCAAGGCCATTCTGGGGTGCAATTCTGCAAGGCTGCTTATCCCGCTGGAGAAGTCAGATCAGGAACGTTTTAATACGTGGCTGGAAAGAGAGCAGGCTGCCCCACTTCTGAGGCTTTTTTTTTCTTTTGACCAAGATATTGAGCAGGTATCAAAGTTTGCGGAGAATGTCTCCAGCCCTCTGCTTGCATCTGAGCTTCTCTTCAGCACAGGGAGGGCTGGATGGTGGAAACCAAGAGGTGGGCACAGAAGGGTTAAATTGCAAACCCTGGAAAAGCAGGGAGGGTGGTCCTGGGTGTGAAATGGCCAGGGTCGAAGGACAGAAAGTGGGCCCCTAGGCCAGTTTGGATCTATTATGTTGCCCAGAAAAGCCACGTTCTTTAAAGCAATCTTTTGGGGGCAGACTTATTAAGCTTTTTTATTAGGGTGTGACCTTTTGGTTGTATGTTTCCATGGAGATGTGACCCACTCAACTGTAAGTGAGAACTCTGATTAGATTATTTCCATGGAAGTGTGGCCCTGCCCATTCAGGGTGGGTCTTAATTAGATCACTGGAGTCCATAAAGATAGCTCACACAGAGAGCAGAGAAGACAAATCACCCCAAGCTGAGAGAGACATTTTGGAGAGAAGCTAAGAGGCGGAACAGATGTTGATGCTTGAAGACGCTTGGAGATTCAGACAGAGTTTAGAAACACTAAGCTAAGACATGAAGCCCAGAGTTTGCCCTAAGAAGCCAAGAGAGGACTGCCAGATGCTCAGAGAGAAACACCCTGGGAGAACAAGCATGGATGCACAGGAGCTGAAAGAGAGAAGCTGAGACAGAAGCCCAGAGACATTTTGGAGAAAGCCATTTTGAAACCAGAACCCGGGAGCAAAGGACCAGCAGACGCCAGCCACGTGCCTTCCCAGCTGACGGAGGTGTTCCGGACACCATCGGCCTTTCTTCAGTGAAGGTATCCTCTTGTTGATGCCTTAGTTTGGACACTCCTATGGCCTTAGAACTGTAAATTTGTAACCTAATAAATCCCCTTCATAAAAGCCAATCCATTTCCGGTTTTCTGCACAATAGCAGCTTTAGCAAACTGGAACAGCACCCTTGGGACATCTGGGCCAACCCCACCACCCGCCTGGAAGTCTTGGAGAACAGAACCCGCACAAGGGAAGGGCTCAGAAGTGAGGAAGCAGTTGGATGAAGAGTGGGCAGAAACTGCCAGTATTTACAGAATTCCCAAAGTATGGCTGAAAGCATGAAGTGTCTCCAGACATTACAAGAGAAGATGATTGATCCGAGAATCTAAAGGGCCTGGGAAGGTTCATCTAGGATTACAGCTAAGAAGGAGCAGGATGACAGCAGGGAAATTATCAAGAAGATGGAGTGTGGGTGGCTGTGATACTGCAAAGAGGAAGGCATTGGAGTTGCTGAGACCCCCACTCATCTCAGTGTGCTCCGATTAGCTGAGTCATGTGGGCAAGCCCTCACAGAAAGAGGAGAGCAACTCTGACCTCACAGGGTTGTCGAATGAACTAACAAGTCAGAGGCAATCAACATGTCGGTCTCAGCCATCGCCCGTGGGACCGGGGCTCCAGGATGACGGTGTCATGCCTGCTTATGTATGTGTCTGCACACATACGCATGCCCTGCCTCAACTGGTGATTGGCCTGGGGGTTCCTTGAAAGATCTGGAATAGTTAGAATTGCTCCATGAATGTGCCAGGTCCGTATGAATGGCAGACATGGGAAGAGCCAGTGGTGCCCGAGCCCACAGATTCCGATCCAGCAAGCATCGATGGGCAGGCTCCCTGAGTGGGCACCAAGGGACGGCATACCTCCACACCTCCCGACCAAATTTCCCGAGGGACACTGGGCAGATCGTCTGCTTCCTCCTTCCTCCAGCAGGGTCAAGGTGTGACCATCAGGGACCACCCTCCCAGTGTCCTCCACCCTCCCTGGAGAAGCCAGCCTCTTAGGTCGGGCTCCTCAGGGCTCCTGGCGTGTGCCCACCCTGCTGTGGAAAGCCAGCTCAGAACACAGCAGAACATAGCAGCAGTTGGGGCCAGGCCACAGCCTCACAACTGGCAGAGCAGTTCCAACTCAAACCATTGCTACCAGCACTCTCAGGTGTAACAGACCCGGTTTTGAGGAGACCTGAATTGCACCTCGTTTGACTCTCACCACAAAGCTGCAAGGTGGACACCACCCACTGCATTTCACATGTGAAGAAACCGAGGCATAGAATGAAGATGACTTCCCTGTGGTCTCCCCATGGGATTTTTGTCACAGCAGCGACTCAAGGCAAAGCCTGGCTTTCCACACTGTCTAGTGGAGCTGGGTTGCACTACTGCCCCGGACCTCTAGGGGGACCACACTTGCACATTTGTTCTCTGGCCAGACCCAAGACTCAAGTTTGCAGCTTGGGGACCTCACAGTGAACCAGGGTCTGGCTTTCCCACGGTTTACTGTGGATTCTACCTGCCCAGTACCCTGCAAAATAGGACCCAGATCACATATGCAGGACAAGCCCACACCCTTGTTTCAAACACACTGAAATTTTCTAAGTTTACCCCTGGCATTTAACAGCATTGGTAGGGGGTTAGGGTGTGTGGGCTACCCAGGTAGTGAAATTTCTGAGAAATTTGGCAATTCCCTAGAACGCACGGATTCGCTTAAAGAGAAAACCAAGAGTAAAACTCTTTGGGGCGTGATGCTTGGCAAGCCGAGCACTCTCGCTGGCTTCTCAGACACATGACTGGCCTTTTGCAAGTAAGATAAGTGGTAAGTTCAGAAATCAAGCCCCGGGGCTCTGCTTCTGGGGTGGGGGTGCGGGGGATTTTTCTCTTCTGATGGTTTAAACATGTGGCTCTGCATGGTCCAGTTCCCCTGACCCAGAAGAGGTGATGGCTCCACTCTACCAGCTTAACTGTTGGAGCATCTTCAGGGTGCCCTCCCCGAACCCAGCCCTGGAGGGGGGCCACCTAATGCGCTCCCCCGCCCTTATCTTTCACAACGTCTGGCTCTTGGCTCGCTGGCAGAGGTTCCGCGTGTCTCTTTTCTCTGCGTGTCGGCTGATATTAAACAGGCAGCACCTACCTGGCTAGAATCCTCTCCTATCACTCCTCGCTTCCCACTAAAATGGAAAACATGACTCAGAGCAGGGCCGCTGGCCCCAGAGCAAATACCCTATCTGCGGCTGAACGCAGGGCTCCAGATGTAATCCCAGAGTTCATCTGCGAAGTCTCAGGAGAACGCTGTGGAGCACAGGACTCAGGGGGGCTCGGAGAGGGGCTGCCAAATGCCAAGAACCAAAGGCAGGGCAGCCCCTGGAACCCAGGCCCTGGCACCCACCACCTACTGGGGCCAGAGAGACAGACAGGAGGGAAGGAGCAGGGACGGAGGGCCATGTCACCCACCTCCTCCTCTTCTCCCTGAGCCCCACTGCTGGGGTGAAGACCCTGCAGAAAAAGAGAAAAGGTGGCCCTGCCTCCGGAGAACCGAAACCCCAGTTGGCTGTGACGCTGCCTGCTCTCTGGAAGCCCGGCTGTGAGCACTGGGGTGTTCCCAAGGGGCTGGACAAAACCCAACTGCCATAAATCACAGACACTGCTGTAAAGGCTCCAACACTACTGCTTCCCAGCTTAGGTTTCGGTGGGCCTCTGTTTTCTTACCTGTCAAATGGGGTGACACCTCTCACCTTGGAAAGATGCCAGAAGAATAAAATGATATGTGAAAGCTCTTCGGATAAGGTTAAAAGGGGAGGGGAGGGGAGGGAGAGGAAAGAAAACAGAACTCGGTTACTGTCTTCTGCACCTCCAGAGAAAACCCTGAGGCAACTCGTGCACGTGTCCCTTCCTCTTTAATCCATTGCAGTTGTTGGCCTTGGGAGCCCCTGGCCCCGAGCTGCCTTGGAGCCCGGCTGCCCCCCACCCTCCGGGCTGAGACTGTCCCCTCCGCCAGGCTGCCCGCCACTTCTCTGGGCTCTCGGGGGTGCAGCCTCTGGCCAGGGGGCAGGAGGGCTACCAGCTCCCACCTATAACCCCCCCATATGCCTCCCGGCCCCGCTGACCAATCTCTTGGGCAGAAGCCCCTCCCGAGAGCCTGTGACTCCCGCCCAGTCCAGGCAGCTGTTTGCAATCGAAGGGGACCTGGCCCCGGGAAAGGGCGGAGGGAGCACATCCACATTTGGGGGGAAGGCCTGGAGCTGCAGGGCATGTGAGGACAGGCTGATCCCTGGAGCCCAAAAGCCCAAGTCAGGCCCAGCTTGCATGGCTTCCATCTTGTTCCTCCTCCCCCGTGGAAGGTTCCAGAGAGCAGCTCTGAAGAGACAAGGGAGGGCGTGAAAGGGAAGAAAAGAGTGAAAGAGAAGAAAAGAGGACTATCTCCTTCTGGGCTGCTTCCGTTTTGTCACTGGTGAGCAAGGAAGCTTCGAGAAGTTCCCAGGCTCCATTTATCTTTTCCTGGCATCCTGGCTAGAAGCTCGGCTTTGCCCTCTGGGAGCCACTGTCCCCCCAGCCACTGTCCACCTGAAAGGGGGTGAGCCTCCTGCTGCTGGAGGCGCTGGCAGGTGCCAATTCTGGAAGGACCAAGGATGAGGAGACCTCCAAGTCCCAGGAAAGCCTCCGAGGTGGGAGAACTGCTCCCAGAGGTGGCGATTCAAGGCCCGGGGACTCCTGCCCCCACGGCGGCAGACATCTCCCCGGCCACCCCTCACCAGGCACGAAGCATGCCAGGTCCAGGGCCGTGGGATTGGGCCCCTCCTCACCAGCCCGTGCCTTGGTTTCCTACCTGCACAGTGTCCTCAAGGCCAGCGGCCACCTCACAGCCAGCCTCAGAGCCCCAGCGAGGACCCCAAGGCCTCCTCTGGGAGCCTGGGCCCGCTCCAGGGGGAAGGACTGGATCTCCCACACCGCAAAAGGCTCCACAGCCCCCCCATTTACCTGTGAAACACACCCCACCCCATGTGGGGCCCTCAGTTTTGCACCCAGCACAAGACAGGCGCCCACTGCGGGTCTCGTCACACGGAAGTGAGACCCCTGAGAGGCAGAAACCCCCCCGGGAGGTGCACAAACTAAAATTGCTACACAATATCGTGGCTACGTTTTGCAAAATGGCCCTTATCTTTCAGAGACACAGGCTAAAGTGTCTACAAGTGAAATGATGTGATGTCAGGGGTGTGCCGTGAAATAATCAAAATAATTGGGGTGGGGGAGAGTGGGGGACTGGGTGGAAGGAGGACGGACAGCAGACCTACAGCAGGTTGAAATTCCTAACAGCGACGATGATGATAAAACCCGCCAGGCCGCACCTGAGATGAACACCTTCTCATGACACTCTGTCCCCCACCTCCCACGGTTTCCCTGCTCCCCAGAACACACCTCTGCAGCCTTTGCAGAATGACGAAGGCTCCCAGCAGCACCCGGGAACACGTTGGCAATGCAATTCCCAGGGCCCCGCGCCAGGCTTCCGGGGGCAGGAACTCCAGGGGCAGCACCGGCCATGGCCCTAACAAGTCGGCCAGGGATTCCAGCCCACAGGGGAGTGAGGACCAGTGGTCTCCACAAGGAGAAAGCCGGGTTACTCCGGAAAGAGGCCCTCTGGGGAACTACGTGGTTGGTTATTCTAGGGCCAGAGGGGTGAGGGAGCCCCAAAATCTTCTCCCTTCTTCCTCAGCCCTAAAATCCACACCGTTGGCATCAGAGCCAGGTCGCTCTCTGCTGCGGGGGCAGGGCTGTCCGGTGGCAGCCAGGTGCTCAGCAGCATCCCTGATCTCTACCTACCAGGTGCAGGAACACCTGCCCGCCCCGCTAGCCGTGAAACGAAAGGTCCCCAGACGTGGTCAAAGGTCCGCTGGGGCAAAACCACCCAGGGAGGCAGAAGGATCCTGAGAACACTGGCCTGAGGGGGCAGCTGCCGAGTTCCCCACCCAGCGGGGCCACCCCACGGGCTCTGGCACAGCTCCCTGGCTGGCCCGACCCCTCCCGAAAGTCATCAGCAAAGCTCCGGCCAAGGACGCTTTACACGGCCTCAGGTGTCACCTGAGATGTCACTGCCGACCAGGCACAGTGACACCATCTACCTAAACGGCCGTAACAACCAGTCCCTGGAGAGCAATCGACTGTTAAAATCATGGCCTTGTCAAAGGGCTCAATGTCACTCGACTGCCCGCTGAAAAATGGTGAAAATGACCTGTGTTACGTGTATTTCACCACCACACGCACCACAAATTTAAAAAGAAAACCCTGTTCCCTGCCCTTGCATCTAGGAACATGCTCAGCCAGGCTTTTCTGGGGTGGACATTCTCAGGTCCAGAAGATCTGGGAGTCCCCAGTGTCATGTTCTCCTTATTTACATAAATGCACAGGGGGGCACAGACCCAGGTGGCTGTCTGCTTAGCTCCTTTCTCCAAGAAAAAAAAAACAAAAACAGAAATGGCCCAGAAAGAGAAAACTGGAACTACTGTGCAGCATTTCAGATTATCTTCATGGAAAAAGCAAAAGCAGAAACTAACAGTCGAGACAAATCACAGTATAGTATTTCAAACTCAGATGGAGTCCTGGAGAGATCCTGGAAACATCTCCCAGAAAAGGGCCCCTACAAATGCTGCTCCAGCATTCCCAGGCCAGTCTGACCTCACGGGGCAAAGGAGACCCCCACTGAAGCCCCCCCTGGTGTGCCGTGTCCATCTCACACGCTAACGGCCACCCTCTCGTCACGCGGGGCTCTCGGGCCCAGGGCCAGCACCGTCCCCCACAGTGGGCCCCAGTAGCTGCCCCAAATGGGACAGGGTCCTACATGCCCCCTTGGCTGACAGCTGGGCCGCTGTCCTCCAAAGAAAGAGGCCTTGATGCTTCTCAAGATGGAACTACATGGAAAAGATGAGCCCGCTGGGCCCTGTAGTGTCCTTCTTCATGTATCAAAAACACAGAAGGAAGAAAGCAAAGCTGGAGGCTGCCACGGCCCTCCCCATCATTTGGGGTCACGGATCTCGTTCTGAAGCTCAGTGACCCCGGCCTCCATGGGGACTGTCCCGGAGCAAACAAAAGCCACTGCAAACGCTCACACCCCGACCTCACCTGGGTTTGCCAATGGGTTTGAGGCAGTTTGCATTGGCGTATAAGACTGTAATGAACACCTCACTCCCCGGGAAAAGGCGTGTGCTCGGCTTGCCCACTGCACCAGGAGCTCCTGCAGGCCAGGTTCACTCACCTGTGCCCCCTCCGTGCCTGTCGCTCACCTGTGCCCCCTCCGTGCCTGTCGCTCACCTGTGCCCCCTCCGTGCCGGGCCCGAGTCTGACTCGAGTTGGAAGCCCACCGACACTGGCCACCAAAACCACTGTCACCAGGGTTTCTTCGCACACTGGTCTCTCCACACTCCCTCGCAAGCCCTTCTCAGGAAAGGACGTGCCCTAAAGCCGGGCTCCCTGTCCCTGTGAGCTCCCCCTTTCGTTAGCTGCAGACAGAGTGGACGACAACCCCTTCCTGTCCTCCACTTAGGTTAAAATGCTCGCTCTTCTTTCTCCTCGTGGCATCACTATCTGGCCAAAGGCAAGGGCCGGAGATCTTTTGTTTAAACCTCTCCCGCTCCATAGACAGGCCGTGACACCATCTCAGGGTGGGAGATTCCAAACTGCCCAGGTGCTGGCAGGAAACGAAGAGACAGAAGAACAACTTTCCCCGAAAGAACACGTGGCTAGGGAGTGGGAAATCAAGGCATCCTCCGTTTCACGGACAAAGACATCTCAGCGAGTGGGCAGGGGTCCCACGCCCGAGCTCCACGTAATTAAATTTTGAGAAAAGTGGGTCAGACTGTGGTTCCAGTTCTTAGGCCTGAGTCACCGAGGGTGGTGTCATTTGCTGCTCATGTGGGGTTAGTGCTTGCACTGGAGACGTCCCAGGAAAACTTACCACTGGAGTCGAGGCTGATGAGACCAGGGTCCCAGACAATCGGATGTCGATGGCCCAAAGTGACCCCCTCGCCCACACCAGGCACCCGAGTTCATGCCTTCCATAGCCTTTGCTCCAGTGGCACCCGCAACAGCTGAGCCCCTCCCCGGAACGGAGCCTTCAGAGTCCCGGCCCCTGCCCCAATCGTCCTCCCAACAGTGGTCGTGGAGTGGGGACGTGGACAGGTCTTGGCACGTCTCTGCACCCCAACTCCTTCTTGTAAAGGGGGGGCGGCATGCAGAGGTGAGGGTGAGGCGGGCTGAACGTGACCTGCCATGTGAGGGCCTCGGAACCCCAGGGGGCTGCAAGTGCTAAACTTACGGGTGGACCGTGTAATTGCCTCTCGCTTAGGCGACCCTGTGTGGGAGGCACCACGGAGACGTTTATCGGGGAGAGAGGGAGTAACTCAGAGCACGGCGCCCCAGCCCAGGACCACGGCCCGTCAGGGCGACAACAGCTGGCTCTGTGCTTCCGACACATGACGCGTTGAGCCCGTGCAAAAAACGTCTGATGGTTACAGCCATCGTGCCAGGTGACACAGGGGGAACTGAGGCACGGGGGGGGTAAATGCACAGCTGGTAAGAGGTGCCAGGATTTGAACCCAGGCTGCCTAGCCCTTAACCATCACGCCACGCCCTGGTCCTCAGGCCAGGTCCCCTGGGCAGCTGCAGAGGCCACCTCAGGGGAAGGCCAACACACCCCATCATCAGGACTTTGAGAGATCTGAGAGCCAGGCCAGAAATTTTAAAATTAGCATTTGGCCAAGTGATGACATCAGACGAGTCCATTATAAAGGAAAATATAAATTCAGGGGAAGCAGAAGTTACAATACAGCATTGCCCTCCTGTGAGTAAACAAAGATTCATCAAATTACCCGAACCAGCTACCGGGGATCTGAGGCCACGTCCGACTCTTCCTCTGCCACCCAGCAGGAGATGGGTGTGGCAAGGAGGCAAAAGCTGCTTCGCCACGAGCTCCTCAAACACCCCAGGCCCTGCCTGCAGAGGCACCTTGGAAGAGCCATGTAAATCCATGCACACGCATCGTGGCTCTGCGGGCACACACACACACACACACACACACACACCTACAGCGGCAGACACACAGATGCATCACACACATTGTTACAGAAACACACACATCCCACACACACTCATGCACACATGCCCCAACAGAGACACACGGATGCAGTGCACACACTGATGAAAACATACACACATCCATGCACACTCATGCACACACACACACCTACAGACACACAAAGATACACAGGCACATCACACACACTGACACATAAACACACACGTATCACATGCACACTCATACACTCACATACCAACAAGCACACAGCACGGATACATACAAAAACACACATACTCACACAACACACAGATACATCAAATGCGCAGACACATAAGCACACAAAACACATGCACTCATCACGTGCACACTCACACACACATATCTCATGCACATGTCCCACCCCATAAGCACACAAACACGCACACACTTGTACACAACCCTTGAACTGATCTGTAAGGCATTTCCACACATGTGGCCTCTGGGACCCAGGCCACGACCCCAGAGGCAACTTGGGAAAATGAACCCGCCATGCAGGGGGGAACTGAGTCTGAGGAAGAGGAGGGTGCAGCCAGTTCTGGGGGCCTCTAGGGCCTGCCCCCACCCCGCCGTACCTCCTTAGACAACACCCACGTCCCCTGGCACAGGCCACCAGTACCAGCAAATCGCTAGACAGAGGAAGAGCCTTCTGCTCTTGGATGGAACAATGCACAAGCACACACGCACACACACACACCCTAGGTGCACAGCCCGCACCGGGTGCCCTCCTCCGTGCACCTGGCCCAAGAAAAAAATCACAGAAAGTAGGGACACTTTCCTTCCTCTGGAATGCTGACAGTTAAAGAGAATTGCAGTAACACTGTGCTTTTGGCTTTTGCAAAATGACAAGTGCCCAAAACCATTACCAGAGGACCCCAGATCCCAAGCCAGTGCTGTCCATGTCTATCAACCATCTGCAGGGTTGGGCAGGCTACAGGGCACCCCCCCAGGCTGCAGACCCCCCCCAGGCTGCAGGCTGCAGCCCCATCCCCACCCATCCCAGAAGGTGCAGGCTGTGCAGGGCCCCTAAGGCTGCAGACCCCTGCCTTCTGTCTGGCTCTGGAAGGTCAAGAAGACTGGGGGATGGGCTGGAGTGTGTACAAGAGCCCAAGGGGCAGCAGGAGCCAGAGAAACGGTTAAAGAAGCTCATCCTCCACCCCACCCACCCCCCAACAGGGAGTAAGAAAGCACCCTTGGCGGAGCTTCAGGGTCCCTCCCATGGCAGGGCCTCCAGGGGCAAAAGTGAAGCTGGGGGCACCACCAACCACGTTAGGGAGGGGCTTTCCAGCCAAGGCGGCAGAGTTCAAAGGTTCTGCCAAGAAGGAAGGAGATTAAAGCCAGAGGTGGGTGAGGGCACCGCCGGCAACGGTGGGCCATTTCTGTCATCAAGGAAGGGGCAGAGAAGCGGGAAATGCCAGGTTTACCGTCACCTCCTCCAGGAAGCTTCCCTGGCTCGCCCCAGTGGCGTTGACCCTCCTGGATTGTCTTACAGGACACTCGGCACCTTCCCTACAGGCTCCGTAGTGGACGAACAGTGTCCACATCTGCCCCACCCCGCCCCCAGCAGAGGGTGAGCTCTGGGGTGAGGGGCCCCCTCCTTCACCTCTGCCTTTCTAGGATCTTCCAGGTCAGGGGTAACAGGTCCTCCCCAAGAGGTGTGAAGCCGCTGGTTAAAGGAAGAGGAGCCTGGGAGAAGGCGGCTTCCC